>JANPWX010019691.1:1280852-1371544 GCA_024734555.1 Trochalopteron elliotii | reverse complement strand
CTACCGTAGGCTCAGATTAGGAGGCCAGATTTCCCCTTCCCTTCCCTTCCCTTCCCTTCCCTTCCCACAAGAGTGGGATGTGCTGTGGGCTGCTGGGCAGGACTGGGTGATGGCACAGACACACAGTGTGTGGCAAACTTGAGTGTCCAGGAGGTTTCACTGGAGGGAATTAAAGAGCAGGGGAAATCTGGCTTCCTTTCAAGTTAGGCAGCAGCTGAACACGGGGCTGAAGGATCAAAATTTTGGACACAGACAATTAAAGTGTCAGTCTTCATGAATGTAGCCAACTGGTGCTTGGAAAGAGGTTGATTTAAATCTGCATATCAGGCCTACATTAGAAGAAAGGTGCTTTCAGTTCAGAGTAGGATTTAGAAACTGGGCATTTTCAAAGAAATGTTAATGGAATGCAAATATTTTTTGAATTATATTTTAATTATACTGGTGATGCTAGTGTAGGTATTAGTGAAAATGAAAATACCTTTTAGAGCAGCAATACAAAAGGATGTCATGTAAAGCGAGAAGTACAGTAGCAGCACAAATATGGGTATTTTTGCACAATCATTAAAAACCTGGAAACTTGACACCAAAAAAGATATTAGCTTCCACTAAAATGTAGGTTGGGCAAAAGAGATAATTTTTTTTACATATTTTGTACTCTTTCTGTGAGCAGATTACAATATAGTGAAATTCTCAATAGTTTTAAGATGAACTAATTGGCAAGTCATTTTTGCATTTTGCACATGATGCTAATCGTGCTTGTAGCTTTATGGGTATAAGTACAATGACTGTTTTATTTCTATAATTCAAGTAATGCTTTCATAAACTTGTCTCATGCTTATTTTTTTATAAAGCTGCATGGAAAGGTCAAAGAAAGGGTTGTCTTTTATATTTTGACAGCTCCCAGTGGGTTAAAGAATAGAAGTGGTTGATAAATAAAAGCCTCTTTTATCTGTCCTTTGATCCCCCCCTAACAAAACCTCCTTGCAAGTACTTTGCTTGACATAGTCATCATTTCTTATTAGTTTCAAAATATCTGCAAGACAATGTTTTGATCATCAGTTTATGGGTACACTCTGCTGGGAACAGAGAAAATGTTTTATTGAGCAGGGAAGGAAGAGGCCATACACAATTTATTTCCATGATTTTTGGCTCCCTGCCCCCTGATAAACTGGACTGGTGGCTAGATCCTGTACCTTTCAGGACAGGTTCATAGCTGGACATAGTGGAATTGCACCCCAAAATTACGTATCTTGGCCACTTGCTTCATCCCCATCTGAGCTTCTAATGTGCCTATCTGTCATTGACTATAAAAATTAAAGTTCTTCAGGGTAGCCCTGGGTATCTTTGATGGGTAACTTACAAAGTTTGCACCACCACTTCTCCTCCTGGCCTCTCAGACAGAAAAAAGAGGAGGTACATCACATTGACACCTCTGCCTCCAAACTCCTCTGTTCCATTTTTGGCCTGGCCTGACACCTGTGCTGGGGTGTTATACCCCATGTAGAAAGGTGGCAGATGGAGAGGGTGACCCACAGATCCTTTCCAAACTCCACCAGGGATATGTGATCAATTTCCAAAGAGGGGAACATCCCATACTGGGATTTGTGGGCCCCTGACACACAGGCAAAGTGGGCGTCCAAGGCTAGAACCAAGAGGCTCTCATTTTTGTGGGCTGGAAATAGAAGAGCCATTGAAATCAGTAGAAATTCCTTCCTTTTAGAACTCTAACTTGGCTATGTGAATGAGAAATAATTAACCTCACACACTGAAATAGATGAGAACAGGGATATTTTAAAAGGACCATCTTTAACTCTGCCAATAAATTATTTTTCACATTTAGCATTTGAATTTTTATCTGCTTTTACTTAGTTGCTTATTCTTAAATTTTGCAGTTTCTTCAGTCCCTTTTCCCTTAAATAATTAAAGTTTACAAAACTATTGCTAATTTTCATTTATTAAAAACAATTTTCCTGCATAAAAGTAATTCCAACGGATCATTAAAAACAGACTTTAAGAGGTAAAGAAAATATATTGATTGCATAAAATTTGAAGGGCCAGATATATGTTTTTAATTATTGTTATTTTATTAATGGACAAGTGCTATCTTATTAAATCTAAATTGGATGTGCACTGAGGAGCACTAATGCAAACCATTCCAAAGACAAAAATTAAATACATGTTGGTACATATTAAACCCCCTATATAAAATAGAGCTGGTTTACAAAAAGATCTTTCTACTTTTGAACAGATCAGCATTTCACCATCTGAGTTCATGGTAAGGTCCCTAGCACAAGGTATATTTCTTGAAAAGCCTGACCCTTTTTTCTGTTGGGATATGTTTATGTGGCTTCATTAACTTCCAGGCTGCTGCTTCCAGTTTCTAACAGTTCCAAATAAGATTTGGGCTGGAGAAGCTGAAAACATCCAGCTAAAATGTAGTAGGGCGGACATAAACAATCAAACATCGACCCCAAAGAAATGTATTTCAATACAATTAAACTCCTGTGTACAGCAGAACACCACTTGCCTTGACTCACCTTTCCTTCCCTCACCAGGCAGTTTTATGGTCACAGTCAGGAGTCAGAACAGCTGGAGACGATTGTGCTCAGAGTCATGGACCAACTTCACCCTCTCAACCCTTCTGGTGTCTGACAGCAGCCTGGGCTTCCAGTACATGGAAAAGTCTTCTTAAATTTGATTTTGGTCCAACGACATAATAGACCAACTGGAAACAGTTCAGGCCCACTCTGCTGTTCCTTCTGACACAGTCACAATGATAAGCTGACTGTCTAACCCTGTCTTTCACCAAAATACCGAACAAAGCCACAATGCCAACACGTGTGTTGCAGGTTCCTTTCCCTTGAGCAGAGACAGTTATTTGGACTTTCAGTACAACCCTGCTGCTGCCCCACTCATCTGGTTTCAGAAAAAAAGCAAGTGAATTTGGTTATTCTTCAATGAGGGGAGGTTATTAGATCACTGATCTGAGTACACGTGTCAACCCCACAGCAGCAGCGGGTTTTCCCAAGACATATCGGAACACCAAAAAGGAATTTCCTGTATTTACTGGGAATAAACTATTTTCTGCAACAAGTCTTAAGAATATGAACACTGTTGAGAGTGAGAAGTTGAAGGCACATAGACACAACAAAGCTCAGGTTTATTTGTTCAAAGGGAAGCTAATGACTTCCAGTTGTTCAGTGTTTCACAATCAACTCCCTCAAATCCCTAGCTGGAGCTTCAGCCTTTCTGATGCTAGGGATTAGATGCCAACAGCAGGGCACTTGCTCAGTCTAGTGGAAAGATCAGTTAAAATTCTCCTGGCGTCCTGTTGGCCATGGGAATATGGATATTTCCTGGAAAGTAAAATAATCCTTTTTGGATCACAGGTGAGAGGACTGGGGGGCGTGTGGGCAGATCCTGTTGTCTTGTCATGGAGATGACAATGTGCAGTGGGGAGGACTGCTGTGGCATAGGAAGGAAAGGGAGAAGGTGGCAGCTTTTCACATTTCAGCAAACACACTGAATTACTCCTTTGGTAACATTATTCTTTGCTGTCCAGGGAGATGAGGAGACAGGTGGGCAAGAGGGAGTTACTGCTGTAGAGCTTTGCTGCAGCAGACTTTTGCAGTAGCACATTTTGATACCCTTGAGGAGGCAAGACAGGCTACTGTTCTTCCCTGACTCCCTTGCCCCAATGCCAAGACTGAACCATGGGCCAGGAGCTAGATGACACTGCATAATGCCCTGGAAAAGTCCCTACCTCTGACCCATAAATTATATTTTCAAGTATATTTAAAGAATTTGTTTGTTTGATTTTTATATCTTCCGTCTTTAGAGGTGTTTGAGGAAGAACAATTACCACATAAAATAAACCAAATTGGGATGATTTCATGCTGGAAAGCATGCTGTGAAATCAGTGAGGAATTTCCCTGACTTAAGACCCAATAAAGGAGTCTGAATCCTGAAAGACTATAGCTTGAGGTGTCTTCGACTGCCTGCCTGCATTCATGGCACTGAACTGAAGCTTTTTGTAGGTGGCATTATACCAGTAATTACAATGTGTAGCTCAGCTACTGAGGTTAAAACTTTGATCAAAGTTTCTAGGACTTCACATAAAAGGCTTACTATTTATAAAGAGTAAATATACCATTAGCTAAAAAAAATCCAAAAAACCTCCCAGACCTAGAATGTTCTGGTCTCACAGAACAAGCATTTTCCAGTAATGTTTTTATTTAAAGAACAGTTTTTCAGGTAAAAATAAGTAGCTTTTCAAATTTTGTTTGTATTTATCTATATTGGGAGTGTGGTTCAGTCTAGATTCTTTTAATATGCTCAGAAAAGAAAAATGGGGGTACAAGACATAAGGTCTGCATGTAAATTAATGTACATGCATTCAAATTTCATGAAGCTCCTATTCTCAAGAAATTAATCACTATTATGCACATTATTAAAGTTTGTGTTAGGATTGGTTTATGTTAGGATGAGGTAGCTACACTGTGAAGCTATGTAGCTGGATTTCTCTAGCACATGTATCCTTTCAACCTTCATAGAAGAGCTGGTTACACAGATTTCTGTTCTGCAGAGGCCAGTATCAGGGTACTGAAATCTCATTTTGAGTGAAGTATCCCTCTGCCAGGCTCCACAATGAATCAAGCACAGTCCCAGAAGCTGAGCACAACAGAAGACCATGATCTCAGGCACTGGACAGCTTTGGAAAGATTGGGTGCTGTGAGGGTAAAGCTAAACAAATGCAGATGATAAGTATGTGTTGTGCAAAGAAGAATGGGAGGTGTCTTGGGTTGCAATGTGTAACCAAAAGAGTGTATTCTATTTGCCATCAGTTGAAACTGGTCGAGGAGGTGTTGTCTTTATCTCTTGTACAACCCATTCCTCATCACTCCAGGGGGAGGGGGCTGGTGTCTTCTGTTAATGGGCAGCTGTTAAAACCAGCTGGGGCAGTGCTCTTTAGTTCTTCCACAGCCCATCCTCCCTCCAGGGGATATCTGCTGTTAATGGGCCATCGAGGCTCACTGCATGGCTGATACAATTACATCATTCCATTGGGAAATGCTCCATCCAGGGGGAGGACAAAGCATTCCTACCTGGATAAAACATGGGATTCAGAACAGCAGGACTGCCTGTTTGCACTGGATTCCCAGAGGAAGACCAGACTCCTCTCATCATCACTGGACCCTTCTACAGGATTATCTCTGCTCCAACAGAACCACATCTGTCACTCCAGGAGGATT
The DNA here is from genome assembly GCA_024734555.1 of Trochalopteron elliotii. Taxonomy (NCBI): domain Eukaryota; kingdom Metazoa; phylum Chordata; class Aves; order Passeriformes; family Leiothrichidae; genus Trochalopteron; species Trochalopteron elliotii. Next base: position 1,366,292 of record JANPWX010019691.1, on the reverse strand, counting down.
TATTTTGGCCTGCTGCCAGCACCCTGACCAACAGGGTGTCAGGTCGTCTTCTGGCTCTTGTCAGGGTTTCTAGGATTTTTTTATTTGCTTGAGGGTTTTGTTGTTTTTTTTTTGTACTACTGCATTTCTATTTTTAATATTCCTAGTAAAGAACTCTTATTGCTACTCCCATATCTTTGCCTGAAAGTCCCCTAATTGAAAAACTATAATAATTTGGAGGGAGGGGTTTACATTCTTTCATTCCATGGGAAGCTCCAGCTTTCCCTGGCAGACACCTGTCTTTCCAAACCAAGACAGTAGGGAATGCTCTGGACACCACTGAGTAATTGCCAGAACAAAGAAAGAAGGGGTCTGATGATTTCTTGGCACTGTGATTTACATAGGGAGGTTTGTGACTAACGTGGTTGTCTGAACCAGCAGTCATAGAGCAAGACTGCTTGAAAACACACAAAGAACAGGTGCAATCCTTAAGAGAGTGCTTGAAAAACTGAAGGATTTAATGAAAGATGCTCTGGTCCTGAAACATGATGATAATAAGCACAAAAGTTGTCACAGTGCAGCCAGATTGAAGCTGCCCCCCAGATTCAACCAGCCTAGACATATCATTGGCCAGTGAGCTGGGCAGAGTTGAGACCCTTGACCAGTCATGTCTGTAAGCATGGGAAATTTGAAAGCCCCCAATAAAAAGAGCTGCTGTAATAAACTCTTGTCTGTTTGTCTCATGATCATTGGATTCCAGCCGTGAATCTGTCTCAAACCTATGACTGTGCATAACAAAAAGTATCTTGTTTGTGGGTGCATCTCAGAGAATATTGGCACAATACTCTTTCAATAGACAAGTGGCTAATGCACCATGGCCACTAACAAAAACTGAATGTAAATATGCTGAAAGGATGAAGCAGTCTTTGGCCTTAAGCCAGGGCTGTAAAAAAAAATTCCTTTATTTATGGGACACTGCTGTTAGCTGAAACTGACCATAAACCACGTACTGCTATTGCCAAGATAGGCCTGATAAATATCTCCTGGAGAGAAGAGAGATTGTTTTTACAGTTACAAATGTATGTTTTACAAACTCAGTAAGTCTGGGTGAGATTTGGTGGTTGCAGGCAAAATCACAATCATTTTACAGAACTTCTAGACATTGATCATGGATGTGCCAAAATAACCCAAAACAAATAACCCTCTCCACTTGCAGGCAAAATGTAGATCATGACTGGCTGTGTCACTAAGAAGTTTTATATTATGGGAAAGGTCATGCAGACTTTGGTGCAAAGCTGTTAGTGACATATTTTAGCCCCTTATTGTACCTTGGCAGTGAGGCCTGAACAGGACATGTGGATTTTGAAAAGAGTCCGAATGGAGAATAATGAATGTATTAAAAAGAAGCATTTGAAAACCATTTGAAAAGAGAGATCAAACACTGTTGAGAAATCAACAGTTATATTAAAACACGTCAATATTATCTAAAAATTTTGTTTATGCTAGCAATGCAGGACAACTCCCTCCAAAAGAACCCAGGAAGATGGCAAAAGAAAAAGAAGTATGTGTAGATAATTTTGTGAATTTTATTTATTCCATTAATAATAAATAAAGCATGCTATTGTTGTTGTTGTTGTAGTTGTTTCTATTTTTCCAATTACTTCCCCAACTTCCTAGAAGCTCCTGCAGCCAAACAGCCAGCCATATGCTGCATGTTCTTTTTAACTAAACATGATATAGCAAGCACAGTAATATCTGCTGACAGTCCACAGGGCAGTGGGTATCACTGAAGGCAGTTTGCACTGAAATACAGGTGCAGGTTTATCACCACTAACCCCTAGTACTTTCAGACTTTGAAGGCTAATGGAAAAGTGTCAGAAGAACACAGCAATGTCTGTAAAATAAAAATATGGAGCAGTGAGACTGATCCCCCCTTAGTGCCAGTGCTGGATCTGGAGGGATCTGGGCTCTTGCAAAGGCAAGCTGGACCATGCTCTGTTGCAGAGAGGCTCTTGCTGCACTGGGCTGGTGGTTCACAAACAAGCAGTGACAGACAGAGCTCCAAACTCCCTGTTTATCCTTAAATGCTTGCCGTGTAGGAAATGTCTGTGCTGTTACAGACACATGCACAATACTGGTGACATTGCTGAAGAATGATACAAGCATTCTGCAGAAAAACATAAGAATTATTATGACAGCTTTATGCAGCTTTAGCTGCATCTACACAGGAGTATTTCCTGAGATGGAAAAACCATTTAAAAACTTGTTGACAATTTCTACATCAGGAACCATGCCCAGTGAAGACAGTCCTTAAGGGATACTTTCTGAAGATGTCAGTTAATTCCTGGCTAGCAAACATAACAACTTTTACCATTGTTGCTCCTGAAGTCCAGTCATTACTCATTTAAATGTTTTCACATTTAAAATGGACTAGTAATCCTCACCAAAGAAAAAAAATAGACAATATTAGGTCCAATGGCAAATGTAAGGAACGCACACCACCACTTCAACCTCTTGGGCACAGCAAAGGATCTTGGTTCTTTTCTTCTTCATTATTTTTCTTTTTTCTTTTCCTTGAAGTACAAATCTGGCATTTCAGATTTCTAGGCTTACAGAAACCAGATGAAAATTCCCTCTGGGCATCAGTGGGAGCATTGCAGGGTTCATTTGAAGCCTGATCCCATACTCCCTATTGTGAGTAGCTTCAGTGGTTGCATGGGGGGAGTTGCAGGGCTGTTTTGGCTGAGCACACCTTGCTTTCACCCAGTGGGTGTCCTGGCCTCCAACAGAGGCTATCAGTAGGTCACCATTCCTGATAAGGATGCCATCATACACAGAGGGAGCTCATGAAAAATGCTGCTTCTTGAATAAACAGTAAGTGAATATGTCTTTAGAGAGGGCTGGATACTCTCCCTCTCTTGTTTTATTTTGGTGAGTGTGAAGGAAAGGAAGTATTTAAGATACAAAGTTACCTACTTGTTTTGTTATCATGAAGCTGCATTGTTTAGACAAGATTTATTTCATACTGAAAGTTAAGCCTAGAGGATTTTTTGTTTTTGTAAGTGCCTGATGCTTTGAACCTATAGAAGATAAAACAGACTCCATTTGTTGTATTTCCTTTCCCTGAAGTTTTATTATTTCCTCTGTATTTGCCAAGCTACCTCTTCTTTAATAAAGATGTCTTTTTTCCTAAAGTATTTTTAGAGGCAATCCATTAAAACCCCCACAATATGGGTTCATTACACAAACTGATAAACATAGAATTCTGCTTTGTATAATGCAACTGATCTGGTAAGAGTAATTTCTGAATTTTCTAGAAAAGAATGTAGAGAGTGGATGGATGTACTGTCCCTACCCTTCCTGCTGTTCCACACTTAGTTCACTCGTAGATAAAGATTTTTGACCTGAAATAAGGTCAGGCATTGCTGCCATTCATTAATGCATGGACTAACACACAAAACTGATGGCAAAATGGAGCAGGTTTTGTTATAATCTCACAGGTCTCACGGATCTCATATTGATAGTTTAGGAAAATGGATTTCTGGCTATCCACAGGAAATGATGACAAAATGAAATTGCACATGAGAGGTTAGCAGGAGGTTTGAGCCTGCTTCAGCCCTAAGCTGAGTGAGAGGAATGCCCCCTGGCATTGCAGCAGTGTGGTAAGCAGACAGTGTGTACATGCTTGTGCCTCAAGTGCTCCACCTGAATGTCATGGACAAAAGAGAAAATATTAAAAGGAGATGCAACATTTTTTTTGTACACCATGGGCTGGAGTTGTCTTTGGTGCAACTTGAGAACATTACAGAGCTTTCCTCCACTTATACTGTTAACACATAAAATTCATAGAAGATTTTTGCTAGTATTTTCTTGGGAAGAATTTATTTTCTGGCAACAGTTCCAAAGTTAAGACATATTTATTCACTAGAGTCCCATTTTGTATTCCTTGGGTAGAATCCCAAATACCCTCCATTTTCACCTCCAAGGAGTCATTAACATTTATCAGGTAAATAATCTGTAAAAGGCAGATTATACTTCTATAAATCCATTATAATTACACTGATTTCAAAAGTTTACTGAAGATTTATGCTCAGGTAATTCGGCTCACAGTTGGTAGGCTTTCTAAGGAAGACTAAATATTTTCTCAAGAGAAAACAGCTCTTACAATGTGCTATTCTTTTCTCTTCTATATGTCCTCACCTGCCATCATAATGAAGTATTTTATATAAATACAACATGAGGTAATGACAGTAACTGAGAAGGAAAGTAAATTCACACTAGAATATCAAGCTGAAGTCTTCCCATCTGCTTTTTATTACCAGAGACTACCATCTTAACGTTATTTAGCATCATATTCTCATTTAATTCAGCCTGTATATTCCCTCTTCACTGTGCCTACATGACAAAAACCTTTCTTCTAGGTGCACTTTAATACCAGGAATATCCACTTCAATTGTCATCTTCACAGACTCCCCAGACTAAATTCTATTAGAGAAAGGCCATTCATCAGCTATTTTTCTCCTGCATATCCAGACACTAAGGCACATTTCTGTGCCAATGAACCATTTTGAGGTGTCAGCTCAGCCTTCACTGAAGCTAGGCTGAAGCCTGTGATTTTCCATGGATACTGCTTTGGAGAGGTTCACAGGAGTCCCAGTCACAGACCCTGGAGCTCTTTGAGCTGCTCCTCTATGGACTACATCATATTCATTGTTTCTTGACAAAATATATACACTTAATGCACTGCACCAACATGAATAATCTAATATAATGGAGATTGCAAAAGGAGATTTACTCACTGATGCAGAAGTTCTAGTGGTTGTAAGATCCAACATAGTCTCAGAAATGTCTTAATTTTTTTTCTGTTTCAATTATAACCCCCTAAGACTACCTTTGCAAAAAGGCGAAGAATTAGTGATCATTAGTATGTTTATTTGTGAGAACTTAACTGTGACTTTTGTGGGGAGAATTGGAAGCATGTAGAATACAATTGGTTATAATTCAGGTTATTTTTCACATAATAGAGGCATGCAGAGGAGCTTTACTCCAGAGCAAGGGTTCAGAGGTGTGGGAAGACTGTAATAGCACAGCAACCATGAGTGGATGCTCTGTTGGAGCTCAGTTACTGGGGATCATGCCATGAACCTCAGATTAGCAGCTTCATTTAAAAAGCCAAGTTACTTAACTGTGTAACCAAAGAGAAAAAGGAAAACCACATTGGGTTAAGAAAAAGTAAATGGTTGGAGAAAGAAGAAAACAGAAAGAAAAGCATAAGATCGGGTTCACCACACATTTGCACAACCACAAGATTGCAGATTGTGGTCTGCTGTTTATTATACAAATACCCTTATTTCTTGCTTTAGCTGGTAACTTTCACAGATAAATCACAGTTCAAGAAAAAAAAGATCTCCTTTTTATTCCAAATAAAAGGTGGGGGGGAAGTGTTTCCACCTTTGACAAGACTCTCTGCGCATAGAGAGGGATACCAAGATAGTGAGTGGAGTATTCCTGATCAGTCACGAAGAGCAGTGTTTAAGCCTGTGTCACTGACACCTCCCAGGGGCAAATCCCACCTGGGAGAATAAGGGCAGAATGTCCCCAGAGGGTTAGGAGAGGTGGTATCATCAGTGGCCTTAAGAAAATGACTGTTGCCTGATGAATTTCTGTGTGAGGCCAGCCTGTTATTACCCCTGGGAAGATTCACCAGCTCTGAGGGCTGCCAGCAGCCTCCCAGAAATGGCTTAAGAATAATTTGTGAGACAGCATGATCAGAGGTGTTTTGAAAAAGCAAAAAGGTTTAATCAAAGAGAAAACAACAAACTATACAGAACAAAAGGATAAAAGCTGTGCACAGTGCAGGGAAGCCCCTTGCACCTGCTAAGACACCCTGAAAAAGCCCCAAGGGACTCCGTGCCCTCTCCCAAGTGCTCAACAATCCAGGAGGGATTCCCAGCCTGTTGCCCAATAGAAAATAGCTGCATTCCCTGAGGAACAGCCCAAGGATCCAACAGGTGCCTTGTCTTGGCACTGGGTCAATTATGGTGAGAAGAACATGGAAGTTTCTGCTTCTTGCTCCTTAAAAGTTCAGGGGGTGAGGCTCAAACTCCCCTCCCAATACAGGAACACCCATCCAGGTGTGGGGATGCACCACAACAGTTGCCCAAAGCAAACTTGTGTTGGTGCACTCCCCATTCTCCAGTCTGTGACCTGAACAATCTGGTCAGGATTCAGCCTTGGGCTGAGCTCCTCTTGAGTTTATGGGAAGCACTGCCTGATCCCAGGGACATGTGATATCTAACAAGCTCGTGCTTTTTTCTTTTTAACAAACACCCTTGGACACCTTTTTGTGTGAATAACAACCCAAGTGGGACAATATTTTTGTTGTCAAACTTTCAAAGAAGTTTCTGACCCAAAATGCCACCAGAATGAAACAGTTATGAGAAAATTCTGCTCTTTTATGTGGCCCAATGAACAGCATGATTCCAACCTCTCCCCCCTGACTCCACCTCCACACAGATAATTTTGCATTGAATTTTGGGTTTATTTTGGTTTGGATTGATTGGCACTGGTTTGGGTTTTTTTTGCTTTTCCTCAGTGGGCCTTAACCATGTAGTAAGTAATAGAGTGAATCTTGCCAAAGAACTTTGTTGCGCTGTTATTTTTATATGAAACCTGTTTTTACTGATACCTTTGCCAGTGCATCTTTCAGTGATCTTAAAACACTCATTAAAGATAAAACTCTAGCCCTTCCTCTCACGAGACAGCAGTTTTACAGAAACATAGAATAGGTTAGGTGGAAAACATTCTTGGGAGCATCAAAGCCCAGCACTGACAAGCTCACCACTAAACCACGTCCATAAGAGGCACATCTACTGGTTCTCCAAATCCATTCAAGGATGATGACTCAACCTCTACCCTGTGTGGCCTGTTCCAATGCTTAACAACCTTTTTAGTGAACAACCTTCTTCTAATATCAAAACTAACCCTCTCCTGGGGCAACTTGAGGCTATTTCCTCTTGTCCTGTCACTCAGGATAAGAGAGTGACCCCCACCTGGGTACAACCTCCTTTCAGGCACTTGTGGGGTGGTAAGGTTCCCTCTGAGCCTCTTTTTCTCCAGGTTAAACACCCCAATGTCCTTCAGCTTCTGCTCATAGGACTTGTGATCCAGACCCTTCACCAGCTCTGTTGCCCTTCTCTGGACATGCTCCACCACTTCAGTGTTTTTCCTGTAGTGAGGGGCCTAAAACTAAACACAGGATTTGAGGTGTGGCCTCACCAGTGCCCAGCACAGGGGGACAATCCTTGCCCTGCTCCTGCTGGCCACACCATTGCTGGTCCAGGCCAGGATGCCTTTGGCCTTCTTGGCCACCTGGGCACTGCTGGCTCCCGTTCACTCACTGTCACCAGCACCCCCAGCTCCTTTTCCTGTGGGCAGCTTTCCAGACACTCTGCCCCAGCCTGTGGCCCTGCCTGGGGCTGTTGTGAGCCAAGGGCAGGACCAGCCCTGGGCCTTGTTGAACCTCCCACCATTGGCCTCAGCCCATGATCCAGATCCCTCCATGGAGCCTTCCTGCCCTGCAGCAGATCAGCACTCCCACCCAGACTGGTGTCACCTGCAAAGTGACTGAGGGGGCTCTCCATCCCCTCATTCATATTACTGAACAAAGTCAATAAACAGGACTGGCCTTTGCACTGAGTCCTGGGGAGCAGCACTTCTGACTGATGGCTGCCTGGAGGTAATTCCATTCACCACCACTCTCTGGACCCAGCCATCCATTTCTTGTCCAGAGAAGAGCACACCCATCCAAGCCGTGAGCAGGCAGTTTCTCCAGGAGAATGCTGTGAGAAATGCTGTCAATAAAAAACTCTTTTAGGTTCTGCTTTACACCACAGGGGAGGGTTTGTGTAAATGTTATTCTTAAATCATCCAACAGTCCTCCATAGTACACTCAGCCTCAGTACATGTTTCTTTCCTCACACACCCCACATAATAATTTTCCATCTTGTCTTGCAAACCCAAACATAATCTCTTATTTACTAAGAAGGAAAATAAATTCTGGGTTCCCAGTGCCTGTTAATGCATCCAGATGTTCTCCCATTTGCACTGCAATATGGCAAGAAGGCTAAATGTGACTGTGCTCCTCTTCTCACACAAACATAATTTCTCAAATTCCATCTCGGTTCTCATAGAAAATCCAAAGAAAAAAAAACCTTTTTGAAAGGCTTTTCAGCTCCTTTGCAGCTCATCATTGAAACTATCCAGTCTTTTATAAAAACACTGGGTTCACTTTCCAGTCACTTCATTTCTTGACCTTGCAGATGTTAAGTGGACCCAGGATGTCTTTATTATCTTGGGGTTTGCTGCAAAAGCTCTCTTTTGTGCAGGTGTCCCAGAGGACCAGCTGAAGTATCAGAAACCAGAATCTTTGGCTACCATTCCTACCTAGAAGCTGAGACAAGTGAAATTGTTATTCAAAGTTATTAACAGATATTCAGTTACAGGACCATGGTCTAGATGAAAAATAAGATCCATTTCAACAGCAAAACTTATGCTCATGAACCTGCACACACCTGCACAATAACAAGACATACTTGTTTTTGGTTGGCTCCAGGTCTGGTTTGAGAATGCTAATCAATCTGTGCAATGCCATAATTTTTGGATTTGCTTCATAGCACTTCATAATTACCTACAGTTTGTTTTTCTCCAGTTGGCTATAATACACAATATACAATATAATCTCTCTGACACAGTGAGGGAAATTCAGGCTTTGCACTGTGCTGGTTATAGCCTCTGTTGGCTGTGCTGATGTTAATGTGTAACAGTAACTACTAGAACAAGAGTTATGAAGTCACTGCAAGGGAATAAAGCAGAAATTTAACCAACAGTAACACATCTGGCCATGTAATGCTTTGCTGCTGCTGCTGCTATTAGCAATAGCTGTTTCCATTTTGTAGCCACCCCGACATGCTGCTCAAAGCTGGACATAAAGTACAGATGCCAAGTGCCATGAAAATACAGCTTTCTCTGCCCTACTGGTTAGCAATCAACCAGAACAAAATAGGAGAGTGGGATAACTCACTGAAAATGCTTAGGACTATCAAAATGCAAACAGTAGGTTTTTATCAGGTCTGTCTGATGAATCCCTGGCTTTGGTGGGTGTGATGCTGGCTTTGGACATGCCCTGACAAAACAGCATTGTGATTCCTAGAAGAGGCTCATAAGAGTGTGGGGCAGCCAAGACCATGCTGATGCAGCTTCTCACAGCTCCAGCTTTCATCTCCAAGTCTGTAACTCTGCAGGTAAAACCCACCCTTTGCCTCCTATTGAAAACACATTGTGCCATCCCTGGGTTATTTTGCATTCTCCTCTGAGTGTTTCTTATTTTGTTTAAGTTATTCACACATTCTATGATAAAGTTGCACCAATGCACTAAATAATCATGGGAATAATCCAAGACAACAGTATTGTTTTATTTATCAATATGAGTTTGTCCTTGCTTTTATTCCTGATAAATAATAAAGTTTCCCCTAGGAACTGAAGGCACCAGTGGGTACTTAATTTCAGTTTCTAATAATGAAATGAAGCAAAACCAACCTTTTTGAAGTTTCACCCTCTGGCGAGGCTCACAGAGTCTGGTTTTGCCTCGTTCAAAAGGTTTAATGAGACATGGGTCTTGTGTGCATGTGTTTGTGGAAAGAGAAAGAAAGAAGAGTTGTCAACAGCTGGGAAGCATGAGACTGTGAGAAACAAAATAGGCTTTGTGGGCTGACCTTGGGAATCCCTCACCTACCTAGGTCTCCACATGGAAAATAGGTGGTGCCAGAAGAAGGTAAGTATGCGGAAAGGTTAATGTGCCTCCAAGCTTATCTGTTTTCTGTGACCCTAAAGCACCACCTCTCATAGCTAACTGCCTTGTTTATAAGCTTTTTATTATTTTGATCCAGCCCTGAAAGACTTTGTTTAGAGCAAATTGTAATCAGTTTTCAGCAATGCCTGGGGCACTGGCTCTACTTGTCCTGAGAGACCAGACCTGTAAGTGCTTAAGGGATAGACAGCTTGAAGAAGCAGTCCCTAGGAGCAGCAGGTCTTCACAATAGAGGGTTTTCATGTTGGCAGAGAAATCCATGGGAAAAGAAGCTGGCAATTGGTAGAGAAAGAGGTAGCTGGGTTGCCCACAAAAAGACCTCTATCCCAGAGAAATTAAATGAATTCAAGACATACGAGGGCTTTGTTCTTTTGATTTAGAAGTCGCCCATGTGTGGAATGAATTGAAGGGGTTATTTAAAATCCTAATTAATAGTGCCTTGCCTGAGACTTTGCTCAGCCATCTATTCAGTTCCCTCTTGGTTCCATTTCCACTTCTAGACAGATTTTTCAAATTTCTATTAGACTGCATAGTGAAATAACAGCGAGTAGCTCTAAGAGAAAAGAACAGTGACTTGTCACGGCCCTTACTGAGTAAACACATGCCTCCTAACACTGATATACTTCTGCTGTGTGATATTCCAGATGACCACACACATAGCCAGTGCCTAATGCTACCTCTACCAATAACAAATCTGTTCCTCCTCTGCATTTGCACAGATTTCTTCCTTTTGAATAGCCTAGAGAAACTTTTTTCTACCACTTCCAAGCAGACAACTTAATTATGTTAAAATGGCTTTCCTTCCAAAACACTAATAGGCAGTTACCTTTGCTTTCAATTAGTAGTTCTAACAAAGTTTGGAGATCCTATACTGTGAATACCAAGGACATATTCCCAGAGACCTGGAAAAGGGACTCATCTCAGTGATGCCATCTAAGATTACAAATTCATAATTCCAGGACAGATGTAGTGGAAGATTACAGATAGTATGTCTCTAAATCTGAATGTTATACAGCTAACTGAAACAACAAGGAATCTTAGATAGTCACTTTTGCATTATTCATGATCAGGGATCTTGCTATTTCAAGAGCTGGACAAGTTAGTAATAATAATAATGATAATAATGTGATTTTAAAAGTCTCTTTCAATCATGGAGTTCTAGAATTTAAACACGGCTCGAAAATATTTTCAGACCAATTCTGTATGACAGATCTCACCCCACAGGGTAAGCAAGCTGTTTGACATGAACACTGAATATATCAAGGATTCAGTTTCCCAAGCCACATTGTTTGTTTCTGTGCTCTGAACAGACAAACAGAACTTTTCCAATGGACTTTCTTCTGCAGATACTCGTAATCTGGAATTGGATTTCTACTTCATACTTTAAGTGTACAATGCTTGCTTAAATTTTGCTCTACTGGCAAGTAGTTTTGAAACTAATTTTATTGGCCACAAGAGGTATTGCAAACAGAAGCAAAGGAGGTATAAGGACATTTGAGCAATTCAAAGAACATGAAGAATTCCTCTCAGATAATCTTCCCAGTGTGTCTTCATATTATTGTTTCAGGGAAATGTAAGGAGAAGTAGGCTTGCAAAAAACAGGCCCATTCAGACATACAAAATAGTTTGATCCTGTCTTAAAATTTCTTGCAAGTTGTTGTATTTCAGAGCTTATAAAAATGGCAATAATTAGCACAATTATTTCCAATCTTTGTTTTCTGTGAATCTATGAGATTGTCACTTAGCAAAACACTTGCTAAAAAGGCATCACATTCTTCAAAAATCACATTCGTCATTCAGGTTATTAATCACATAACTCCCAGTTATGGAGTATAATACTGAAAGTACAAAAAAAGGTAAAAGAATAATGAGAATTTCCAGCTTTGCTTGAGAATGAGAGTTGCTAGTGCATGAATCATAGAATATTTCTCTGAAAATACCCTCATACTCTTCCTCTGGTGTTTTGATGCCTATTCAGCAAGTATATTTTCTTTATGACACCAAGGCTTGGTACTTCCTTGTGCCCTGCTAGATTTTTCTTTCTATTGTCTTCATTACAAACATAGAGTAAAGCCCTAGCCAGTTTGCCTCAAATTTTCCAGCAAGTTTGCTCCATTTGTTAAAAGAGCATTGCTCTGTATTCAGGGAATTTCCTTTGTTTATTTTACTTCTGGCAACATGATTTGTTCACATTTTCCCCATAGCCAAGGAGACCCAGGTCTCCCACACTTACTTTAATCATGCTCTTTAACTGTGTCCTAGTTTGGAAAGACAGGTGTCTGCCAGGGAAAGCTGGAGCTTCCCTTGAAATGGAGAATGTAAACACTCTCCCTCTGAATTATTATAATTTTGTAATTAAGGGGTTTTCAGGCAAATGTATGGGAATAGGTATAACAGTCCTTTACTAGGAATATTAAAAATAAAAATGTAATAGAGCAAAAAAAGCCCAAAAAACAAACAAACAAAAAGAAAAACACTGACAGAGTCAGAAGACGACCTGACACCCTGTTGGTCAGGGTGTTGGGACCAGTCCAATTAAGTTCTTCTGGAGTGACAGATGTGGTTCTGTTGGAGCAGAGATGATCCTGTAGAAGGGTCCAGTGGTGGTGAGATGGGTCTGGCCTTCCCCTTGGAATCCAGTGCAAACAGGCTGTCCTGCTGTTCTGACTCTCCGTTTTTATCCAGGTAGGAATGCTTTGTCCTAGCCCTGGATGGAACATCTCCCCATGGGATGATGTAATTGTATCAGCCATGCAGTGAGCCTGGATGGCCCATTAACAGCAGATATCCCCTGGAGGGAGGATGGGTGGTGGAAGAGATAAGAACACTGCCCCAGCTGGTTTTAACAGCTGCCCATTAACAGAAGACACCCACCCCCTCCCCCTGGAGTTATGGGTTTCAGCAGATGGGAATAGAATACACTGCAACCCAAGACAAACTGTAATCAGACTGGGGCAGCTCCTCTTGAGACATCTCTGTCCCTCCCCACTCAGCGTCTCATTTCCAAAATGGTTATTTGAACTCCATGGTAAAGAGGGGTTGCACGTGCTCAGCACTCCAGAGAAGCTGTCCCACCACAATACTTGGCCACTCAACATGAAAATACACCTTGGAGGTGTATCAAGAAGAAAACTAATTTTAGAGGGCAATGTTTTTCCTTCACTGTACTGTAGTGAGAAATCTGCATGCTACAAGCACATTGTGACCTCACACCCAATATATTGCATATTTTTGTACTTGTGGGAAAGCCTGCTATGTGTTTGTAAGTGCTTATTTCTTGTTTCAGTAACAATATGCTTTTCCCCATTAATTGCAACACTTAAAATACTGTTATAAATATCTCAATAATTCATCCTAGAGTAAAGGTGACAAGAGAACAACATGCTGTTTCCCTGCAGATTAAAGGTCTTACCTTATACTGAGCCAGATAAAAATGCCACATTCTACAGACAGTCCTAGAGAGGCAGGTGTCTCGCAGCTGAATACACATGCTGTGAAATACTCTTTTAGACACACCAGTTTAAGTCCCTGCTCACCCTCACTCTCCTTTACCAGTTTTGCATTCTGCCAGGACAGAGCTGAACAAATTTCCTTTCCCTTTCTTCTTCTATAACAGTGTCCTACAAGCAACATATATTTTCCTGTCATTTCAGGATAGCAACAAAGTGCGGAAGGAAAGATGGATCAGTGAGTAGGCCTTCAAAAATCACAAATCACACATTTCTTTCCTCACACCTGATTTCCTGCATCTATACCTGGTAAAAAGCAGCAAGGAATTTTTTTTCCTCTATAAAATAGAAAAAATTCATTGAGCTAGATCACAGGCACACCCTTTACCTACAGAGCAAGTTAACTGATACGACCCAAGCAACCATAACAGGCAGCAGCAGATGTCTCTTTGAAGCATTTTGGCAGACTCAGACATGATCAACACTGAATAACAAATACAATATACCTACCAAGAAAATTCTTGCCTCAATACTTAGATCATCTCTCAGTTGGCTGCTTCAGAACTAATCTAAAGGCGTTTTTAATTTGTGGGTTTCTGCCCTCTTTATGAAGATACAGTATCTAAAAATAACTTGCACCATAGTCCCCAAGTTTGCATCTGTCCTACAGGAGAACAGAGCCTGGGCTGCAAGCTTTGCCTCAAGCAAAATGACAGTTGAGAGAAAGGCTGTAAGAAGTGTCAGTGTCTCTTTTTAAAAAGTGGGCAAAGTGGGAAAAAGCTGTAGGCAAAATGTCATGCTAGTTCCATAAGGTGAGCTAATAGAAAATATCAGCAGTTTTCATGTTCAAGGGGCTGTGTTTTGTTTCAATAAGTCTTTCCTGAAGTTGGTAGAATAGAAAATATTTGCCATCCTGCACAATGGAATCTGGTGTTCTGTATCACATCAGAGGATCTGTCAAATGGAAAGGGAAAAAAATGCCTTTATTATACTCCTTATCCATTTTCATAATTTTAGAAGATTTCAGGCCAGGAAAAGACAAGATTATCCTGCTCAGTCTGTGTAGTGTAGTCCAAGGATAGTTTCTTTTCCAGAATAATTCCTCTGTCAAGTACGTATCTTTGGCTGAAATACAACATAATTTCTGCAATGCAACACGTTCTGCAATTAACAGCTCATGAAGTAGCTCATGTTCCAGATAAACAGGACCAGTACCCAGCTGCTCTCATGGGTATCTGTGAATTTGTCCAGCAGCAGCCACCTGCCATCAAGTTTTTTCATGTTGTTGTGATGCCTTGGGAAGGCTGAACTGAAACAGAGACTGGACAGAACTAGAGAATAAAGTAAATATTTATTGAAAGGCCTCTAGGACAGGACAGGGCCTGGCCTGGGCTACACCCAAGGTAGACAAAGAATAGTCACAAAATTGCTGACTGGTCATGAGGTCTTACAGTTTTATATGTTTTGGTCCATTTGCATATTGGGGTTTAATTTTTCAACTACAGCTCCAGGTTGTAAGGTCTCATCCTTCTTGTTCCTCCCTTCAGCTCATTGTTGTTTGTGCTTTTGGGCCTGAAAGTTGTCCTTGGTCTTCACCAGGAAAAGGATTTTGTTTTGTCTCCCTACTCTGTGAAGAGAGCTGACTGACACTGAATATGAGGCTCAGAACTACACCCCTAGGTAGAATGAATTTTGTACATCTGAGCCCTTAGGTTTTTCAGAATCTGAAAAACATGAAGGCTAAAGCTTAAGGCATCAGTTGTCTACTACATCATGTTGTTCTCTCTCTCCTATCTGAAAATTGGGTTTTTTGTGTAGGTTTGTATCAACTGCAATAAGTCACCTCCTAATCTTCTCCCTCTGCTTGATATACTAAGTAGACTTTCCTATGTTTTTCTCCACAAGGCACGCCTGCCAGACCTTAAAGCCTCCTGTTCTTTTGTGCTCCACTCCTGGATTTCCAGTGCTGTCCTGAAATGAAGCTACTGGATTTGACACAGCCTTCTGTTCCCTAGAAAAGTAATATCATCTCCACAGTCCTGCTCAATAATCCCGTGCTTGGATGTGCACTGCTCTTGAAGCAGAGCACCAGGGAGACACTGCTATGATTCCATTGCAAGTAGGGAGTACTGCCCTCTTTTTGGCAGGCTGGGCTCCAGCCTTGGCTGCTCCATCTTCTTCCACCTCTGAATGTTTATCCCTGACATTTCATCAGTTTATGCCTGATGTTCATGTGTAAAAAGTTCACATTTACATCTAAATTACATTTACTAAATTTCTGCCCTAGACATCAGCATGATAATGCTCATTAAAAACCACCAAAATTGTATTACAGTGAGATCCTAGTCTCTGTGAACAAAAGAGCACAAAAAAGCTGCAGTCCTGCATAATTGTCCCTAATGGAAGACTCTCATAATTTTCCACAGCACACTTTAAGACCCATGTTCTTCCATCCATGAAGGATATTTGTAGAATGGCTTTACCTAGCAGCTGCACCATTAAAATCAGTTGAACTTTTGATATAGTTGGAATCATTCACATGCAAAATTGCAGTGTCAAAGTCCACACTGCTTGCCCTAGCTAAGTATAGAAAGTGTAGAAAAAGTCTTGATAATTTTCCTAGCATGCAAATCCCTTTTTTTCATCAGTAGAATTAGTGATGCAAAAGTCTGCCTATGTAAAGCTAATCATGGGATTGAAACAGAATTTTAAAATGGAATCAGAATATAGAGGTAATCCTCCTTTCCCAGTGCAGGGCCATGTTGTGGCAGAAGATGGATTGATGCAAAAGGCTGTGAAGGTGAATTGACACTAAGACACATACAGAACCACTACATTGAGAAAATGGCATCAGAGTAGGAGTGAAAAGCCTGCTGAAGTTATAAAAAAGTAACACAGCCTCCACCTCAGAGAGCTCTAGCTCAGACTCTGAATTACACCATTGATTTATTTCAACATGAAAAAAGTAAAAATTATATCATTCTTCGAAAGACTGATGCAATGCAGTGGGATATGAATTTCAAGACAGTGCTGGGATTGTTTTGCATATCCTCTCAAGTGTCTTTCACCACTTAAAAAATGTTCTCTTCTATAGAGGAGCCCTTGAAGTCCCATGCTGTACCTTGCCATGGGAGAGTGATTACAGTATGCTTCACTTGGAGGCCTAGGGGGGCATCAGAGGCCATCAGTGCAGCTGAATGTCAATGTTTGCACTGCACAGCTGGGGAGGCTTTGGGAAGGGTTACAGCCACTGGAGGGTTACTCTGTGGAAATAGCTGTCATTTCAAAAGCATATGCTTCCATTATAAGAAAAGACACTTGTAAGGAGTCTCTCACAAAAGTCATGAAGGATGAGCATGACACCCCAAGCACAGCATCTTATGAATCCCAGATTACTCTTCTCCAACAAATGTGCCTAGCTGAAGTAAACAAAGCCTTTAGTCTGCTTTTACCCTGTGTACTGCAAGGTGCCATTCAGCAGTGCACTGAGAGGCTCTCCCAAGCTTTGGGGCTGTTTGGGTTGGGATCTGAACACAAGTCCTCTCACAAAGACCATTCCCAAATAGATCCCACCACTACATATTTCACTGTAGGAAATTCCTGTGATAATGGAGTAACATACCATAACTGCCACAGAATGTATCTTTCTAGCTTGTATCAATAGCTGGAAAGAAAACTATTCTTTGCTGAATCAATTAGTGTCATCTAGCTCTCTAAAATGGAAATTGCTGCCTATCCTGGTCAGATTTCACAGGCTGGGAATTTCCTTCTAGCACCAAAGATTTTGAAGCTCTTGCTGCTCTGATAACAAGTTTCTTTTTACTATTCATGCACCATGCCTTCAAGATACTGACTCATGAAATCATTATTGTAACACCCAGGGCATGTAAAAATGTCGGCGCCTACCTAGAAAGCAGCATGTGTGATTTACCAATGTTGCCTTCCTCCTATTTCCCAAACTCCTATGATTTTGCTCCTATGTTTGTAGGACAGGCACACAGGTCTCAGACATGTTTAGGATGTCTTTACACTGGCTACTGTAGAGAGAAATGTATGAGGACCCTATTCCTTAAGAAGGTACTCACAGAAAAGACACAGCAAACATATCTTTTCAGAGTTAGTATTTCTGATGCCTTCTACAGGACCCTGCCATCAATAACCCCTGGCTTCCTCATCATCTCAGACCTGTTAAATACAGGTCAGGACCAAAAACCCTTTCCAAAGTGAGAAATTTAATGTGAGACAGCAAATGCTGACACCACTGACTACTTGCTCCGAGGCATCCCTGTTTCCACATATTAGTGTGGCAAGCCAAGGGCAGGAAGGGATTTATCACCCCTAAAATCTCCTAGGCTGCACAGGTTACTGATCAAAAGTGCAAGGAGAAGAGAAAAAAATGAGCAAGTATATTAGTTTCACTGCTATGACAACAGATCAGTGAGCAGTAACTGCCTGTCATCTCACTCCCTGAGGCCACCTCTATCAGTGCCAAGACTCAGGCATTTCCTCTAAAAAGATGGATGTCAGGAGGCTGATACTGCAGGTTCACAGCCAACAAGGAGGTCAGTATCTCTGCACCACTGCTCATGAATATGGTGTGTAGAAGTGAGTAATTCAGCTAGTGCAAGATCTGCCCTGCCAGCATCTGTTCCCTTGTCAGGCAGGGCTCAGGACCTCACCCAGGGTTCATGCAGACACTGCACAGCACAGAGCAGGCAAATTTCTTTCAAGGCAAGATCAGAATGTCTCTTGTGGGTCTTTTGCTGAGTGTGATTTCAGTCTCTCAAAGGTACACCTCACAGCCATCTTCAAGTCCCTTAAGGCACTAATAAGTATTTTTTCAGCTGTCCTGGGATATGCCTTGCTGCCCATGGCAATAGGATATATGTGAATATATCCTATTTATAGGATAAAGTCATCATAGGACAATCATAAAAGGATAAAAGCTAGCACCACCATTATCTACATTACTTGTGCCACAAAGTGCTATTATAGGAACACAGGTTAAAACTGTAACACAGCAGATTTTCCACAGCACTCTGTCTCAGCATTAAGAAATCTGCCACGATGTGGAGCAAACAATGTGGGTTACATTTACCAGGCCTGGGAGTGCAGCAGATAAGTAATACTTCCTTACAATGAAGGCTGAGGCCAGGTACAGGGTGTTAGTGATAAGACTGTTATTTATGCCTATACAAACCCAGAGCACCACACACTGAAAGCCACTCCATTAACCTCTGGAGGTTTAATGAGTTACAAACTCAACAGAACTTTTGAAATAGTTGCACACTGCATGGAGCATGAATGAAGTGCAGGACAGGTCTCCTGTCCACAATGCTTGGCAAAGGTCTTGGAAGGAGTTGTCTGTGAGCAATGCCTGGGAATAAAAGGAAAGTCACCTCTTAGTTCAGTTGGATTTGGACAGATAAAGTGACATGGCAAGATGCTTTTAATATAGTCTAACTTTCCTTGTGTGGCAAGCTTAAAAAGAAAGGTAAATGAAAGGAGGACTGAGAGAGCACTTGTGAAACTAATCACAACTTCTGAGGTCCAAATTCACAAGTTTGTTCCTGAAGGAAGCAGATTTGAAGTGTAGAACTTTTTCTAATGAGAACATATCCCTTGAAAATACTAAGCACTTTAGAACCTGTTTAATTAAAATAATACTTTTTACATGTAGATAATAAGTCAGCTGCAAGCTGGAGGTAAATTTGCTCAGGCTGAATTTGCAAAGCTTTTTTCCTCCTGTTGAGGAGGAATCAGATGTGCTGGGAAGGAAGTCCTTCAGCAGCTAGAAAAGTGTGTCCTGCTGACACACACTGCCTCTGAGATCCAGAAGAGAATTGGGCCAGTTGCATTGCTGCTACCACTCTCAAGAGACCTATTAAAATTAATTGTTAATTTTCAGAGTCATTAAGACGTTTCATTGTTGGATGAAGTCCCAATACCAACCAAGTGTGCTGACATCCAGCAAGATTTTCTGGCCTGTGACAGACTAGCCCAGAATCATGTTCCCTTACTATTAGCACATTGGAAAGCCCTTCAACTAGGTGCACTTTTTCTCCATTTCTGTTTCGCAAAACTTTTATAATCCCTAAACAGAAGGAATTCAAATATTTATTATCAACAGGCAGAGTTATATTTTAATTACTTTCAAATAGAATATGCTTTTCAGAATTATTTTCAAAAAGCAATAGAAGGAATTATGCAAATATCCTATAGTTGGCAGTATCTCTTTTACAGGTGTGACATGTTTTAAAGCCTTAGTCTGATCTTGGATCCATTCAACTAGATCTTAGGTTGAACTCCATTAGCATGTCAGGCTATAGGACCACTGACTGGGACCTGGGGCAGATTCCTCTTTCAAAGGGAGTCATGTATCACCTTGCAGCTTCTTACATGAAATGGACTTAAGAATATTATCAATCCCTTTCAGAAATTACCCTCACTTTGCTGACATACCTGTGTTGGAGAACACATTAGATTTGGAAGTCCTTCGTGGCTATTTTTTTCTTTTGAGATAATTTACCCTGTCATGCTACAGCAACCTAAACACTGTACCCCATATCCTTAAGCCGGCATTTTGAAGGTTTCCCCCCTTTTTTTTGTGGCCATACATCTTGAACTTCGACATCTTCATGCGGAAGAGAACAATGGGTGAAGAAGCAGTAATTTCTTAACTGCTTTAGGCAGAGGTCAGGCAGGGCAATAAGCTGAGAGTCAAGGTAACAATGCAGCTGACGGCCCCATTGTCGGCACTCTGTGTGTCAGTGAACTTGATTCATACTCAGTGTGAATAGAGGAACTCTCAGATATTTCAGGAATGTCAGCAATTTTGTCGTAAAGAGACTTTGATCTCGCTCCAGTTTCCCAGGCTCATTCATTAGCTGAGAATGTGGAGGCTAAGATAGGCTCTCTCTCTTCTGGGAGACTGACTGCCCGAAACTTAAATAAATCACCTGCTTTTTCCTCCCTGTCCTCCTGGCAATAAAACAGTCCCTCACAGGTCCTCTTGGCACAGGATGAAACTTTTGACTCCAAAGAAGTCTCTCTCTGATGCATGGACTGAGAGGAATGTCTTTGATTTTTGAAACTGAAGGTCAGATTTTATAAACATACCACCCCAAAGCTGATCAGTCCCCATCTACCCCTCCCCAGTAACATAAGATATGCTAGTGACCTTTTGATACTTCTGACAATGTGGAAGTTGAAGAAATTTCTATCTTTCAGGGGAAAAAAAGCAGTTGTCTTTGTCCTGCCAGCTCTGTTTTGAACTGTGGAGTTCTGTTTTTTCTTCCTGGACAGGCTCTCTCACACCAGGGTTTGTGAAGCAGAGTCCCTGAGCACCTCGAATACCAGATGGGTTAAAGTCTCATGTGCTGTTTGCTCTCTCACCCTCTCTGCAGAGACAGAAGCATGTGCAGAGGAACTTTCTTTCTGGGCAGGATTTGGAGCAAGGGGCTCTTTTTCTCTACTCTGATTTGGGATAAAAATTAACATTCTAAACTATCTCTCATTTTCTCTGATATTATGGTAATACTTTTAGAACAAGGACACTTTTCTCTAAGGATCTGATTTTTTTTTTCCTTCAAAAATAACTAAAGCTCATTTTCCACCTCCTTTTCTCTCTGTCCCTGCTGTGAAGCAGGAAGTCACCTTTAAAAAAATGTTAAGTGAAGTAGAGAGAAGCTAATTGATTCATCCAAAGGTCAGAGGGCATCAGAGCAGAAGGAGAGAATGAAGCACAGCACCCCAGCTCTCCTGTCCTGGTATTCAGAAAACATGTTCTTCCTCAGGTTTTTTAATTTCTCTCAGTTCATTTTATCTCAGATCCCAGTTTTTCAGTCTTCCAAAATTTGTGGCTTTGCAAGCAGCACATTAATATTCTCAAATAAACAACACCCAGAACTCACCAGCACAGTTGTTAAGACTCCTAATCTTACATGTACTTACCTTAGGAAAAGAAATCACAAGCACACTTGTTCAAACAGTTTTTGCGCCAGCTTTCCCCACCTTTAATCTTATTAAAATGTTTCCACTATACAAAGGGATTCAGAAACATGTTTAAGAACATTTTCTAAACATTTTTTAAGATTATACTTGGAGTATTAAAGTTGCCAAGTGATGAGATTTTGAAAGCAGTCAAGGCCAGATTCTAGAGTTAATTCATCCCCTAAAAGCCCACTCTCCACATTTTCCCTCATTTCAGCAAAGGTTTGGAGATGGAAGCTCTGTGTCAAGCATGGTTGCTGAGTCTGCCAGTCATTTTAAGGGTGCCAGTGCTGACCACATGCAGAACATTTGTTGAGGTACTCACAGAGCCATGATGTTATGATGTGGTGAAGGCTGGCTCTGTGATTATCCATCTCCATACAATATGGGTCAGTACTAATGGAAAAGAAAGCCATCTTTTCTGCTTACCTCTCGGGTAAAATCAACCTCCTGGATAATGCCAGAGGCATTATCTTTTGAACTCATTTTTATAGCCCTGCTGTGAAAACCATGGTATCTTTTACTTCCTTTCAAGTCCAAAAATGTTATAATATCAGCAGAAATCATACTTTGTGGTCCTAAAAGCAGCTTCTCAGAGTGCTTTGTGTGTGTAATGAGAGGTGCTGCAGGGAGGAACAAGATTCTCTTCTTATCTGCACGCTGCTTTTGAAATCACTTAGCATGCAGATTTCTTGGACAATGAATGTATTTTCCCCTGTCAGGGAGGGGGATCTGCTACAGCCTTGCTCTGGTGCACAATAAATCAAACCATTCGAGTATGCCATAATAAAATTACTTGCTTTGAAGTACAACATTTAATGTCTAATTTCCTAGTGGTAACAACGATGCCTTATCATAGTTTTAGTTTGTTTTTTTTTTCCTTCAGCCTGTTTTCTCTGTCTGGTTGTTTTGTTAACACGTATGGCTGTCCAACAATTGCATTTTTGATTCCAGATGTTTTGGCAAGAGAAAGCATTAAAGGGTCACATACATCCCAGAAATCTTATACCACCCAAGTAGCTGTTACATCAATTGACTAGTGCAAGCCTACCAAGATAATTCCCCCTCTCTTTCTTTCCCTACTGCTAACCCTTTAGTCATCAATACTAAATGACAGAAATTCTTCCCCAGAGCTACTATTACAGGAACATCTAGGGCAGAGAGTTTAAAGCCTCATGCAAATTAGATCCATGTGGTTTTGATGGAGGAAGAAAAAGGTATTTTAATTAAATAATGAGCTCAGGCCCTTTCATGGTGAACACAATGAGCAGCTCATTGATAAAGGTATATTTGGACACAGAGACATGCATACATGCACACATATGCATGCAAAAGTATTTCTTTTGCAGGCTGTTTATGACCAGTTTTGAATGAAGCTTTTTTTCCTGCAGGACAGCAGAAGTAGCAAGAGGAGGCCATCACTAATTTTATGGATATTTTCATGGCAGAGGTGTATTTTTTAAAGCAGATAAACCTATGTTTTACCACTTACTGTACAATGAGTACTGAGTGGTAATGGACTTTCCCAAGGTGTTTCTTCATTGCTTATAGTCATGAGTTAACAGAGCAATAAATTGAGAGATCCTAGATTTCACCCTGAGATTAAACCTTGAAACCAGCCACTAAAAATAGAAGAAAGAAAGATGTATAAGAAGTCAGAGAAGTAAAAAATTCCAGATTATTTTAAACAAGTTTCTATGTCTCATCTCTCCTGGGAAATAAGAATGTGTGAATTACTGGCCTCTTTCCATGCTTCCTCCTACATTTTCTCCCACTCTGAAAACCTTATCACATGTTGTAATAATTTTCCTTTCTTTTTAGTAGAGCTGTGGTTCCATCATAGCCCCAGGGCTTTGGATTAAATTGGGCAAACCACTGCCAGATTTTCTGCTCTATGTTTTCCAAAGAACCCATCAGTTTTACTCTGGATGGTAGCTACAAGGGAGTGATCAAAGACTTTAACTTCTGAAAAGAGTTGAGTGAAATGGCCCGTCAGTTCTGCCACTGCCTGTGAGGATGGGCAAAAGCAGATTTCTTTCTCTCACCTATCTGGGTTACACAAACCCTTGGCAGATCAAATGCCAGATCTTCAGATTCAGTGAATGGCAGGGAATGCATGGCTTCACTGACTTTAATTAGTGATAGTGGGGGAAGACATGACCAAAAGCTAGATTGAAACAGTCAGAAGAACAGTGAAGTGTAAAAGAGATGGGTAAATGAAAGCTGGAACTGGGCAGAGACCTTGGAAGTGAGAAGTCTAACTTGAAATCTAATCTAGAAGATCCCAATTCAAAGAGTAGTGACTAAGCGAAAGTCACAGGTAAAGTAAAATTATTTTAGCTGTTGCATTTTTAATGGAGTGAAAAAGAACAAGACTGAGATCCTCTGCAGAAGAGGCAAATTAATTATGAGAGGGGAGAAGCAGCAGAAATCACGGATTAACACTTGACCAGAGAGATGGAGGGAGAGAGACAGATATGTCAGGAGAGGGTCATGCTGGTGTGGAGCAGACCAGCCTGGAGTTTGCCAGCCCAGCACTTGCACAGCCCGTGGCAGCTCCTCCAGGCAAGGCTGCTCTCAGCTTTGTATGTCCCAGGACAGAACTAGCAGGAGCTGGATGTTGACAGAGAAGCAATCAACATCAAGACTGTGAAAATGTGGGAAAGATGTGGCACAGAGACTCTTCCTGCTCCCACAGGAGCTCTTGCCCTCTGTCTGTCTGAATATAGGGTCTTCTTTAGCCCACATGCCAGGACTCCCTAAACTTCATACCCCTCAACTATGGCATGGAGATGACAGATCTTTTCAAGAATCTCCAAAATCATCTAATAAAGCAACTAATTAGACAATGCTGAAAAAAAGGAGACAGGTAAAGCATGACAAGTGACATTATTTAAACCACCAAGTAAACTACAGAGACTGTTTTCACTTTTGTTTCCAAAGATGATGACCAAAGATGGCCTTCATAATAATAACATACAGACAACCTCTGAGCAACACATTGCAGGAAATTTATCCAGTTCCAATGGTGACAGACTCCCAGATAGCCAAACTGGTTATTGTTAGACAATCCTTTCGGCTCAAATCAAATAATATCCAAAGTCAAATTAAGCACTGTGAATTACAGCTGCACATCTAAGACACCAAAAGGTACCATTCTTGGTAAATTACACAACATCTGGAATTCAGCCTCACTCATGCAATTTTAAGCTTATTTCTCTATCTATAGATATGTGAATGTGAATATGAATCTTTCTGGTCAAGGAGATCTGTGACCCTGAATGTGAATGGAGAGTAAGGAGGCATTGTCAGTGCCATATCTGTAAGACTGACAGACAACACAGTCATGTCTTCTCTGCCTGATGGAAAAAACGTACAGAGCTCTATTTTCAAGATCAGTGTTTCCTCAGAGCCTTTTTGACTATTTAGTGAACTCTTAGGAGTTCACTAAAGGAGTAAGGAGTAAGGAGTAAGGAGTGTTGAAATGAATGTCTGTAGCTTTAAGCTTTGCAGACCCTAGAACACGGCTCTAGGGCTAATGTGTAACAGTAGTATTTCAAGGTCCTCCTTTAGTTCCCCAGTGCCAAATTCACCAATCTACTTTCTTAAGAGTGTTTCAAAAAAATCTCACTTGGTTTCATTCCTTTTTTTCTGGAAGACTCTGTGTAGCTGAAACTCTAAGTATTTCTTTAGCCAGGGAGACTGACATGAGCAGAATGGGTATCTGAAGTTCATTAAAAGCAAGTCATGTGGATAAGAACCTACAAAGAAAGCTATTAATAATGCCTGAGAAACCAACAAGGCTTCAGGATCTGGCCAACTTGCACAGCTTTCACATTAAATCATAGACTACTGAGCCTGCTGAATGAAGGCCAGTTCTAGGGAGACAAATGATGGCAAAGGATGTACTCCTCTCTCAGTTTGTACAAACACCATCTCACTTGTCTAAAACTGATAGGGGCTGTTATAGACTGATCACAAACAAAAAAAGGGAAGACTGGTACTTGATTTTCAGTAAAATAATACCATAATTTTTCTTGAGGAAACCAGTGTTATACTGCAGGAAAAATAATATGTTTTTCATGTCAATAATTACAGAAGTAACATAGCTAATGATTTCTAACCAGCCAAACTTGGCTGCTACTATACGGCAGGTCACACATCCAGGATTTTTAAAAACGGAAAGGATGGTACTTCAATTAGGTTAAAATCTCAAACCCCAAACTAGGTCTTGTTCATTTTAACAGTGCTCCTGAATATTAAAAGACTAAAAAATTCCACTCTAGAAGAGTACATTCTTTGCCTCTTTACAGATATGCATATATATGTATGAATACAAATACATTCAGATTCACGTACAATTTATCTTCATTTATTCAAGAAGTCCACTCATGATATTCAGCTTCAAAATGTTAGAAAAATGACCTGTCAAAAGTTGATCAGAAGGCTCAGCACAGTGCAAATTTTATTCAGTTGTTTTTTCAATTTAGCAATAGCTATAATAAGTGATAATGACCTAGTCCATGTGGAACATATTCCATTTTATTTACCACACTGAAAAACCAAGCTTGAACTTCCTCATACATCCATCATCAAATCACCTGCACAACTGAAAATGACAAGCAAACTGAGATTTCAACTGGCAAGACACCTGGGCAGAAGCTCAGACCCCAGGTTTTTTCCTCTCTTATTCTGAAACAAAAGAAATGCCCATTGGAACAAAGGCCCCCAAAGGGCCCCAAACATTTCCCTCAAAGGAAGAAAATACTGGACCAAAACACTGCAAACAGTCAATCAAATGCCTGTGGAGGCCAAGAATGTTGAGAAAGAATCTGAGCCCTTGGCTGCTGGAAGCTGTAAGAATTCATCAGGGGGAGGTTTACCCTGGATGTGCCTTTTGCAGGCTCTGAGCATGTACTGACCACTGTCAGCAGAGATGGGATGTTGGATAAGACAGGCTTTGTTCAAGGCCAATGAATCAACGTTTACATTCCCATGCCAACAAAAATGGAACTACTGTAAGGAAAAAAGTCTAGCAAAATAAAAATAATTTATTTGCTTCCACAGACACACCTGCCATTCACTTTTTCAGTATTTATTTGCAAATCTACCTGAAACTATTCTGGTTTGTGATAGCATCATTTATTGTTGGATTTTGTCCACTGTAACAGTCTGTCAAGAGCAAGACAGTTGGATTGAGCTTTGCTCTGTGGTTAGACATGTCTTCCTCAGCCTGCCATTTCAAAGACAGTAACTGCCAGATCCTCTTCTCTTTTTTGATGTCCTCCCTCACCCTTCTACCTGCCCCACTAAAACTATTTACTGATGCTGTGAAATTTGTCACATGTATGTACATATATGTACATATGTGTGTACCTTCCCTTTTCCACATCCATTCACTCTTTTGGGTAAATACTGGTATTGAGTGTGGATAGATCACAGTGAGTCCAGATCTGAAACTTGCCACATGTCTACTTCTTTTTTGGGATCTTAAACTAAGAGTCACTAGGGATTTAGATACAAAAATGAAAGTTTGAATATGGTAATGCAGAAAACAGGACATTCGACTCACGTGCAGAAGTGTTTGTCTTTGTTGGGACATACTGAAATACCTTTATTTCATCACACTTGACAAGAAGATAGCTGTCACTTAAGGTGACAGCTGGAGGTTGAACTTTTCCGACTCTTGCTCTGAGTGTAACATTTGCTTCATTTTATATAAAATGAAATGGATGTCTTCTTTACCCTGATTTCTAAAATTTGTTTTGCTTCAGAGGAGCATTAAGAATCTCTGATTACCATCAAGCAATTTCAAACAATATGTTTTCAACTCTGTTACCTCTGTCTCCAACCTGTTACCTCTAAGTCAAAACATATTAAGTGTCACTATTAATTTTCCAGTCCTCTCCCAGCTTGCTATAACCAACATCATTAAATTGTTTCTCTAATTAGCTGGCTACATCTATTGCCAAACCAGACTGCTATCACCTGTGTCCTCTTACCTGGTCTGTTTGTTACCAAACCTTATTTCAGCAAAATATAAACAGCTTAGAGTTTACTAATTATTCCAGAGATGTCAGGTTATTTCTAGGATGATTACTGTGGTATCCATGTCGCTAGCAAGTGCTAATCCAGGCATGTGAGCCCTGACATTTATGCCTACTAGATAAAGGATGGGTTTATCTATTTAGATAACTAAGTTATACTGGGAACTATTTTGACAAACTCATGGGACTTAAATGCAGTTACTTTTCAGAGAGAGAGCAGAAGACTCTTAACTTTTAAATGGAATATTAACACCAGTATGAGATACAAGCAATAACTACAGCTCCTAACTCCTATGGTAATTAGGAAAATAAGAAAGACAAATCTTGAAATAGCTAGGAATCCCCTCATACCTGCCTCCCCTCCATCTCTTAACTTGTCAATACACTAGTTAAAGAGATTGTAGAATTTCTGATTACTCTGACCAGGACTGCAGGATCTTCTGCTCCAGAAATATGTACAATATGTATTTTCTAATAAATGCTACATTGATTTTCTTCTATTCCTAGTATCATCCAGGGTATTCTAAGTTCTTAGTGTCTAAATAACACTGCCTGTCTTCCTTTTCTGTTCCTTTGTGTTGTTCTGAAGTGATCCCCGACGTGCTCTATTAACAGCTCAATAATCTAATACTAATCTGCCTTCTATAATAAGACAAAGTGAAGCTGGAAATCTCTTTTGGATTTGCAGTACATGAACTGAACAGTTTAAAGAGCCAAAAATAGCCAACAACATTAGAAAAAGTCAGTCAAGGAAGGCTTTTACCAAGATATTAATCACTACAGTATCAACCCAAAAATGAGAGAAACCACACACATTCAGGAAAGAAACAGCCGTAAGAAAGTGATGGAAGCTTACTGTAGGAAAAAAAAGTTTAGGACAAGTGCCAACTAATGTCAGAAAAGCCATGGAAGGCTCAGTCTAAATCCAGTAGAGTAACTTATAAAGCACTGTGGAAAGATTTAGCTGCATGACTCCTGCCATAACCAAAGGAAACTAAGAGGCTAGAAAGCTTGCAAAGTATCTTAAAAGAGAATATCTCTAATGTTCTTTTCCCTCCTCCATCTAACCTCATTAAACTTTCTATATTAGGTGTTCTTCCCGTCACAGTTTAAGTTACAGTCTCCAATTGAGTTGTCAGCATGTAAATCATAGTTTGTGTTTGTTTTGTTGTTTTGTTTGTTTGTTTGTTTGTTTGTTTTTCTGGAGCTTTGAAATAGTAGTGGGGATAGCACACAGCAAATGGCAGGGTGGGTTCATCTCTGCTGCAGGCCCACTGATCTGAGAAGCCACAGACTCCCAGCCACAGCTGGGATTCAAGCACAAACCATCTTAACTGACCAATGGGTTATATCCTGAGCACAGCTGGTCACTTCCTCAACTTTTTGGCAAGCTTTAGAATAACTCATGAATTTTCCATGCTACTGGTTTGATGTTCAGAGGGCTTTTTGCTTGGGAACTATGGACTGGTGAATAACATAGGCCTACAGCAACACAAGCACAAAGGTGAGGTCAGCTTCCTGTTGGGTGTCAATGGCAGCCCTGCTGACATGATTTTTCACCCTTTTTCCCAATGTCAAACTTCACAGTTCTGCTAAAATTGATGCATTTTTACTGGAGTGGAGGGAGCTTCATCTCTACATAACCAGATGATTTCTTACACAGTTTTTACAGTCCCTGCAATAAGAACCAAACACTGTCTTTGAAGAGTAAGATGTTGTTATGTACTCTGAATGCACTTCACTGGAAAAGGCTTTGTGTGACAAGCCAGTGCAGCTGGATGGATGGATGGCTTCCTCTCCATTGGAGGGCACAGGGAAACAGGAGGATAATGCAATGCCTGCTCCAGCCAGAACACGCCTTGAACAGAAGCCTCATTGTATTCAAGTGCATTTATGACTGTGGGCCATGATACAAAGTCACAAAAGAGGTACAAGCTGCTCCTTACAATGATGCCTCAGCTGTACAGAAAGAAAGCTGTTGGCTGAGCAGCACTCAGGACAGTCTATTGTTGTTCTAACTTTGCCTGCTTTTCAGTGTTTGCATTTTATTCTCAGGCAGCTTCAAAAAAACTATGTATATTTTTAAAACTTATCTATTTTGTTTACATATTTCTCCTCCCAGAGGAGAAATATGATTGATGGTGATGTTCACCAACAAAGTCAAAAAGTGGGAACCTGTGTAACCAATCTTTTGCTTTCTGATCAAAGTGTATATAAAATACAGTCAAAAAATTTAAATAAAACTTTCCTGCCTGACCTTCTGCTGTCTGCCTCATCCTTTGTGTGTCTGAAAGCACAGGTCTGTAATAGAATCCTTCTCAGCTTTGGTGTGAGTGATGTGCCTACTAATGATCTGCTCATGGTCTAAGCCAGTGGCAGTCTGTATGTCGTAAAAAATCAAAATTTCTCAGAAGCTCAAGGGACATGATATCTGATTGAGAGATCTGGAAGGGGAATGGGGGCCCTTCAGGGATGAATCACAAACAGATGACATTTCCCATTGCAATGCAGGGCAAGCATCTAAGACCTGAGGCTCACTTCCCAAGCTGTCTAGGCTCAGAGAACTCTGGCCTGGCAAAAGGAAAGGCACCACAAGCAATCCATGGCCACCCAGCACAGTGCTCCTTCCACCAGGGGAAACACCACTCCCCCACTCTCCTAGGTTGATGACACTGCTCCATTTGATGAAGACCTTGCCCAGATGAGAGGATTGACACAGCCCACTGCTGTCATATAGAACAAGCTCCTGCTGAAAGATCCCCAGTGCAATTTATGTATTCAGAAGAAAAACTGAAAGGAAATTAAACGTTCCGATAGATGCACTGAGAAACTTCAGCTCCTCAGAGGTCCAAATCAGAGAGCAGAAGCTGATTATTTTGTTCCAGAGAGATCCTACAGAGATCTTAATCCTCCCACTTCATAGATTAATAAATTCTGCTACGTTAAACTTGGTTACATTGACAGGAGATTAATTTTTGCTGTCTTGCCTCTCTGAAAAGCTACAGTAATGCCAATCAAAATGTTCTTGTTGCACCTTGATAGCAGGAAAGCTCAAATTGTAGACTGCTTGAGGGGAAAGCTATCTCATGAGGTCTGCATGAGTGGTCACTGGCCTTAGATTTAGGTTCTGGACCTTTCAACCTGTCACTGACCATCTCTGACTAGACACCTCCATTGCAGGAGCTACTTAGCTGGACCAAACTATCCAAGTAGGTGATGATTCTGGCTCACGTGGACACCAAAACACCAGGACATGTCCAGGAGTTCAGTGAAACCACTTCTCTCCCAACTGCAGGGAGGATGTCTGAGCAGAAGGAGCCAAAAACATATAAGCAAGTTTGGCTACAATAGAGAGGAACATATCTAATTCTGCAGAAAAGCATCCTGGAAAAGGATCCACCCCCATAGCCTCTGATCCTCAGTCCATCTCATGCTTTAATCTGGGATGAAAAGTTTCATGGAAGATGTTCAGCAGCCAGCCTCCTTCTGTCACCATCATACACAAGAATGGATAGGAAAAAAGCTCTGCCTTTCTCATGGTGTTGCTGTAGGCTGTTATCCCTCAGGATGTCTTCAAGTCACTTACACAAAGGATCGTCACACTTCTCCTCATGATGGAGGGCCTACTGGTCTGAATGAAACTACCTGGCATTTTATTCTGAAAATTAAAATAATATTGGAAGTTACACACTGAAACCTTACTGAAATAAAGATGCTTCAAATACTCAGTATTTATACAATGCAAACAGGTATTGCTTTTATATAAAGCAGGAGTGGCTGTATGCACATTGTTTTAATCTCAAAATGGTACCTTCTTATCAAAGAGAGATCAAGGCTTGAATTATTAAAAATACAGCTGGAAATAGCAGTTTCCAAGAAAAACAGATTGCTCTATGACAGCTACTCCACTACCAAGTAAAATCTAAGTAAAACCCCAAATGACAATAAAAAGTGAGTTTGTAGTGCTGTCTTTCATTTTAACACTCATATCTAAGTACCTAAAGGTAAAACTAGCAGTTTATATGCAAAACAGGAAAAGAATGGAGTTTGGGGGTTTTTTTTGTTGGGATTTTTTTTTTTGCTGATTTGGTTTTTTTGTTTGGTTTTGATTGGTTTGTTATGTTTGTTTGTTTGTTTGTTTGTTGGGGGGGTTGTTTTGTTTTTTAATTTAATGTACTCTATGAACATGTTTCAGGGCCTAAATGATGAGGCAAATTTTGAACTGTCTTTGCTCTTCTGCTAGAATACAAAAGAAAAAATTCTGGTCTTTGAGATGGTAGGAAGTGTTGCTTTAATCCAGGCTGTTCTTGTGTGAAACTTGTAATTCAGTTATAAAAACGCTCTGGGCTTCAGAACAATTCAAAGGTGAGAAACGTGGCAGAAGCTGTATTACATTAAAATCCTGAAATATAGTAGATTTTCCTAGGCAATCCAATTCACACAGCTGTGACTTTATAAGAATTGGTCACATCTAGCAGACCAAACACAGATGCCAAGAAAATGTTCCCAAGAATGAAATGATAACATGCTGACATCATAGTAATTGACTTGTTTTTAAAATGCAAAGGCCTGTGCAGAAAGATTATGCATTGATAAAAGCCCCACCATTTGAAATATGTAACTATTTTCTATAGATTACTTCCCAGAGCAACTGGAAAAACATGATCTACTAAAGATAGAATTGATCTTACAAACACTTTAAAAAGGACTACAGGGAATGAGTTATAAGACAAATTAATTTAGAAAAGGATGTAATGAGTTGTAGCAGAAGAGGAATGTTGTTCCATCCCAATCAAAGACAGTGTCCCCAGGTTACAAGATAGATCTGTGTGCTGGTTTTCACTGAGTTTATTTTCTTCACAACAGCTAGCATGTGGCTGTGTTTGGATTTGCCTTGAAAGCAATGTTGATAACAGGGATACTCTGGTTTTTGCTGAACAAGTCTTGGACCTTTTCTGCTCCTCATCCCAACCCAGCAATAAGGATGCACCAGCAGTTGTGAGGGGACAGAGCTGGGACAGCTGACCCTAAGGGACACAGGAATATTTCATACTTTATGACACATTTCTCACCATTTAAAGCTGGGGGAAGGAGAAGGAAAAAAAGGATACCTGAAGTGATGGCCTTTGTCTTTCCCAGTAAGTGCTGTGTGTGATGGGACCCCACTCTCCTGGAGATGGCTGAACACCTGCCTGCCCATGGGAGGCACTGAATGGATTCCTTGTTTTACTTGGCTTACATGCACATCTTTTGCTTTCCCTATTACAGGGATTTCCCCATCCCTATTCCCCTGTCTTTATCTCAACACACAAGTTTTTTCACTTTTACCCAAACCTCTCCACCATCCCACCAGTGGGGAGTGAGCAAATGGCTGTTTGGGGTTTAGGAAACAGCTGAGGTTAAACCAAAAAAAAAATCTGAAAAAATTCTGAATCTGAATGACCTTGAATGACCCTCTTTTAGAGGCTCTCTCTCATACTCAGAACCAGGTCTGACTTCAGATTCCATATGTCCCTTCTGACTAAATAAAACACAGTATATAGTCATTCCAGTGTCAAATTTAGATCCACCGAGAGACAAAAGTATTTTCTAATCAGGGTCAGCTGTATGGTCTATAAAGGTAAGGAAGCCAATGTACCAGGAAGATGTTTATAAAAAAAATTAATAAGACATTAATTGTTTGGGGGAAAGATTTATTTAATGGAAACTTTCCATTCATGTCCTTCCACCTGCTAAGAACTAGGTTCACACCAAGGCACTGGCATGTGGAAGAGAACAGACTTAGATAAATCTCAGAACATGTTTTTGGAGAGGATGCTGAAATCCATTTTCATATTTATGAAATCCATGTTTATATGAAATTAGGACACTTTTCAGTCCCAAGGTGGCCAACTACTCAAATTTCAAACACCATAATTTTTCATCACAGGCTTTTGGGTAAACTTTAGGTGCATCAAATAAACCAAAATGAAAAACAAAGCCCAACTGTAAGTGTACTCTACTTTTTAATGATTTAATTTTGAATTATTATCTAATTATCATAATTATTGAATTATGATAAAAATATCTGCACTGTGATATCTCGAATAAATAAATAAGGGATAATGGTTACAGTACATTATAATAATATATGCTGAAAGATCAATTAAGAGTCACTATATTTATAAAGTTTAATATAACATAAATATTTTATGTGAAGGAACAGGAAGAGAGTGGCTCAAGGTCATTGGATGAGCCTTCCTATTGCATTAGTACAAAAGTGGCAATAGAGAAGATATGACATTTTAGCTAAACAAGTACTTTATGTGAGCACAGTTGAATAAACTGTTTTGCAAAGGGTACTTCAATTGGATAATGCTCTGGAAATAAAGAAAGGCAATAACTTCTTTACAATATACAGAGCTCTATTATCTACTCTGCTAGTGCTTCTTCTCTCCCTCTTTTTCCCAGAGGGTAGGGGGTGTGAAATAGATTCAGTCACTGTTCATTTAAAGAAGAGGCTCTTAATTTAAAGAGATTATTAGGCACTAATTCATAGTAAAGAATAACTATGACTGACAGACAACAGAAGGGAAACTAACTCAGAAGCCGTTTCCTGAACAATACTTGACCTTACCATTGTTGGTCAAATAGCAATCTTGCAATGAGAACCAAAGTTGTTTTACACTGGACATTAACACAAAGAAAAGAAAGCTTGTCACCAGGATTACAAAATAAAGTGAACTTATTTGATAGTAGACTTATAAATTACCATACTTTATCTACACAAACAAAACTTATTCCAAACAACATTTGTCAAAATATTTAATCCCCAGTGATCTCAACTTATACCTTTGAAGTAAAAAGGCAATTGGATATCTTCCTCTAATACTCAAACAGAGCCTCAGACTTCCTGAGATATACTGTGTTGGAGCCCTGGCCCATTTTTAAAACAACAGAAACTTGCCCTCCTCACCTCACATCCACAAGCAGCCAGTCTGGACTTGTTCTCATACCCACACAATTACTGACTTCAATAACCAGATGGATGTAATTCAGAAGTCTGTCAATATGCTAATGCTTCACATACAGCATGACTCCAAATTAGTAATCTAGTCCACCCAGTCCCATTCTCTCAGTCTACAGCCAGCTGCAAGTGGTTTGGAACTGCTGAACCATAGAACAGTTTGGGAAGGGATCTTATAAGGTCATCTAGACTGAGCTCCAGTGTTTCCAGGAATGGAGCATCTACCACCTCTCTGAGCAACCTGTTCCACTGTTTCACTAGTCTCATCATAAAATATTTCTTCCTTATACTTAGTCTGAATCTACCCTGTTTTAGTTTAAAGCCATTACTCCTTGTCCTGTTGCAACAAGCCCCACTAAAAACTCTGTCCTCATCTCTTTTTGGAACCCCTTTTAAGTACTGAAAGGCCTCAACAGGATCTCTCTGGAGCCTTCTCCAGACTGAACAACCTCAACTCCCTCAGCCACTCTTTATGGGACACGTGTCCAGCCCTTTCATCATTCCTCCTCTGGACCTGGTCTATCAGATCTGCTTTTTCTGTATTGAGGACCCTCAATCAAAAAAATACTCCTGTACTGAGGATGCAATACTCCAATCATTAATGAGGTGTGGGTCTCATTGCCACAGGAGACCAAAATGAAAAATGCACTCAAAAGGTAATCAGATATTTTTATGCAAAAAATTGGTCAGAAGCTAGCATATACCTACCATTTGGTGACCCTCTGGCTCAGGAAAACCCTAAACCACAGACTGCAGTAAATTTGGACAAATGCAAAAAGGGCAGCATTCCTCAGTGCCTGCTCCATGCCTTATTTTTTTCCTAAGCATTGGATGTTTCTTACTTTGAGGGGTGGGAGAGTTTGCCAAACATATTTTTTGGCTTTAGCTGGTACAGCTTTGCAGGTAAGCAAGGACACAGAGGGGACCAGTAAAATCAAGGATTCAAGCCTAGATTTCTAGCAAAAGAAATTTAGGACAGAGCAGATGACAGGTAAATAGTGTTGGTGCTTCAAGAAATACTAGGATTCACTTTTCTCACTGTTATTTTACATTCTTTTGTTCATCTGTTTTCTAGATACTTGAAGAGGAACAACATCTAAAATTTCTGAGCTCCAGCCCCCAAATGTTTTTTTAATTTCACTTAGAAAAAAAAAATTTTTGACAACTTTTTCATACTCTCTCTCAGGCCCAGGTAAATCAGGAGCAGTACTACTGATGTGACTAAGCTAGAGCCACAAACTGATCATAACAGGTTCCAAAAGTTACTGTGACATTTTACAGCCTCAGTACTGAGCCTAATAATGTGTTCCTATTGAAATATTCATTAACTGAAGACAATAATTTGCAAACAGATATTTCAGGCAAAATAAATAGAAAAAGATGCAAACTTACTTTATCACTAAATCAAGGTGCTCAAAATTCTTGAACAATGCAAGTCAAAGAACTGGGAAAATTAAATTTATCTTTTCAAAGAAATGTTCTTTATACCACCTTCATCATTCAGGATCTAGGAGCTCCTGCAGGGATGATCAGAGTCATCAGTTTTATTTTGCAGAGGCTCTTCAGCTTTGAGATTTGGTTTGTTTCAGTCTAAGTTGAAAGAAAAGCTTTCTGAGCATGATCCAACAATGGGATTGCCTAATGACTTTAATTTTACTAAAGGGTTACCTTTGAATTTTACATCCTCTACAAATGGGCAGTGAGACAACCCTAGTTCTCAAAAACCCTCTTATCAATATTGCAGCAGTTCTGAGAAACAGGGTGTTTCAGCAGAGCAGCATATTTCCAAATATGTGTGTTCTGAAAGTGCCCAAGACAGCTTTGATAAGTATTAATTCTTACATGAACCAACTAGAGAGCTTGCACCCCCCATTAGCTTTGTCAATCACTCATTTCAAATAGTTTGTTGTCATATGAAATTACATTTTTTTCATTTTGAATGTGCTTAAGAAACACCTAGGTGCTATAAATAAACAGATAATATGACACAAACAAAAGCTGAGCCTGCCAAGTCCCAACAAGTCAAGAAGATGACATCGTTTGTACATGCTTGAAATTACAGAGCAGTGACTGCAACCTGAAGTGAACATGCTGTGCCAGTACAAACAAAAATCAGTACATTCACATTTCTGACGTGCTTCCTTCACAGAGTTCTATATCCTTCCACCATGGAAATTTACTTGGCATGTGGTTTGGTTGCTTGGCTGAACAGTTGAAAATTAACACCATAAAGAGGCTTAGATGGGTGTGGGTTCAAGATCTTTTCTAGGTGGAGCCATCCTTTGTAGCTCTCTGCAAATTACACCTTTACATATCTAATTGTGTAACGTCAGGGACAGTTGGTGCACGGCTCAGATGGTGACCATAAATGCTCCCTGCAAGCCTCACTCATTCCAAAACTCTTCAAGAATTATAGCACTGGCTTCAGTGTGTGTGCATCACTAAAGCAAAGTTGGACTTTGTCATCTTTCCTCTTTCCTCAAAACCAAAGGTCTGCTTAAAAACCCACTTTATTGATCCATGCCCTGGAGAAAGGGATTCTCAGGGAAAACAGCAATCTGTTTTCACCTTCTGTGAAAGTTTTCCATTATTTTCTGGTACCCTTGCAATGACATCACGTTATTGGTGCCTCATGCTTTTATTCACATGTCAAATATGCAGTTCCCTGCAACCTCAAGGAAATGCTAAATATGGTGATACCTAGTGAGGAGTCACTGCACTAGATGATTCCCTGTTTAATCCTTGGTCACCTTCTGTGGAAAGAATAAGACTTGTGGTTCAACTTACAGTCTTTTTCTCTAGCATCCTTATTGCTCACTCTTTAACTGACTGGGTTCTCTAAAGAAAAATTGCTTCTGATATAAAGTGAAGGAGAAAGTTTATTACATCAGCAGGAACAAGGGAGGGAGTTCACAAGATGAACTCATGTGACAGCATGAGCCCCTAGAACTGCAAAAAGCTGGTGCAAAGAAAATACCACTCTGTTTTTCAAAGTGGTTGTTACTATTTTCTGTGACTTTTACAGAAAGTTCAAAGTAAATTAGACACATCACTTGGATATGATTCACATCCAGGTAGAGTTTTTCATGATACACGTTGTCTTATGTTTTACAGTTATTTTCTTAAGATATGTATTGCCAAATGCACAATCACAGTTTTCAAAGTGCTGAACCAGCAGGCAGCTTTTTTCAACACAAAGGTAATACATTTATTTAAAGGACAAATATTTAATTTTTGAAACTGCATTGTAGAAAACCCCTGTGCAAGCTCAAATCTATGTTTCCATTGAATAGAGTAAACAGAGAGAATTTTGAATCAGAACAGGAATAAAAAAAGGCAAGGCCTGTGTCTGCTCTTGAGGAAAGAAGAGAAAATATAGATGCAATACTGGAAGTCTTCTCAGCACAGGTGGTGGACACAGCTCTGAGGATGAAGCTGAAGGTCAGCCCTGAGAGGAGGCATTCAGGAGGCTGGTGATGTTCAGTCACTTCCCTGGCTTGCCAGCAGAGACATCCAGTGACACTGAGAAAGTCAAAAAAATAGAAATTCTGCTTTTGAAACACTCTCTTATACTAAGGCAGTTTGCAATTGTGTCCTAACATTTTTCCCAGCCAAGAGAACATTGTTTTCTTTCATGTCAGGTCTTGACAAACTTGTGAACTCCAGGAATCTTTTGATCACAGCCTGTATTAGGTACTCAAAACCAGTGAATGCCTGTGAAATTGTCCATGCCAGTAAGAAGCAGTGAGAGCCTCACCAGTAAGGACAAGGTCAGCTAAAGGCTGGCACCACCAAGAGTCAAACTTCAGAAGGAATGGGCACAAGTACATCTCTTCCATGGAGAGAACTGTGTAGCAGCACTCCTGACAGTGGGTAGTGCCAAACCATCACAGTCAGTAACTGCTGAACCTGGCACTGAGACACAACATTTGATCAGTGCTGGCTGACAAGGTGCAGCCTGGAGGTTTGCCAGGAAAACAGGAAAGGTGGCTCTTGTCCCAGTGCAGGATGCTATTACACATAGTTTGAAGACATGCAAGTGCTTTGTGTTTATGCACACAGGGTGGCCACGGGATTCTTGAGTGGCCTATTTCTTTTGACACTCCTAATTAATACTTATAAAAAGTTCTGA
The DNA here is from genome assembly GCA_024734555.1 of Trochalopteron elliotii. Classification (NCBI taxonomy): domain Eukaryota; kingdom Metazoa; phylum Chordata; class Aves; order Passeriformes; family Leiothrichidae; genus Trochalopteron; species Trochalopteron elliotii. The sequence continues at coordinate 1,327,819 of JANPWX010019691.1, read as the reverse complement.
CGAGAAAAAGTCAAAACACACCTACAGGGCTAAATGTAGACATTTAGACACAATTTTTTCTTTGACACTGGAGCCTTATTGGGCCTATTTGAAAAAAAAATTAGATTAGGGTATAAACATGCTTCTAAGATGACTTACCATAAGGGTCACATTGGGAAATCAATTATAGATACAACAAGGAATCTGAAATGTCACAAACACCTGTTCTTTGATGAAAGCATTTGTTTTATCCTTGAAAGATGAAACCAGAACCTTTTCACTTTTGCATTTATCTTCCTTTGGCTATGATTTTGCTAACACATAGTCCTTTCCTTACCACTAAAGTAGACATAGGCTTCTCCCCCTTCCCCCACCAAAAAAAAAGAAACAAAACCAAAAAACCAAAGAAACATATATGAGGAGTGTGAGGCAGAACTTGTGATAAATAGTATTAAAGTCCAGGTCCTGAAGCTAGATACTAAACCCTGCACATCCTCCTGACCTGATACGATTACTCTCTCCAGGGGTTGAAGCCCCAATACTCACTGAATAATCAGCTGTTATGTGGGAGAGAGTTACACCAAGGTGGCAGGAACAGTGTATAACCACCATCTGACTTTGATTCACTCTTATTTGATGATTTTTAACTGTTTGAAGCTCAGATTCTGATTTCAGGCAAACCCAGCCATCCTGCTGACATCCCTTTGTATTGCTACAGTTTTGAAACTGACCAAACTTTAAACTTCATTTGTTCGTCCAAATGAGCGATATCAAAAGGCTCTGTTTTAGGGAAAAAAAAAAAACAAACAAAAGAATTGCAAATTAATCAGTTGAGAAAATAGCACTCAGGGATAAAGACAGTAGTCTTTTTAGTCCAAAAATTATTTGGACAGCATAGGCCAAATAGATGTAAATGAATCCCTTTATCTAATCCTAAATCTTTAAAATGCCTATTGCTTGTCTCAGCTGTGGTCCTACTATAAACAACAACTATCAGAGTCTGTAGGAAGGTTTCTTGAATCTGGTGAAGGCCAGAATAGTCCATTCTATACAGCACAGTTGTCCTCGCTCTTGGAGAAGACAGGACTCACGGGGAAGCAAAAAAGAGGATCTAGTGTTACTTCCCAACACGGGAGTGAAAAGAATATCATTGTCACACACATGTCTTTGAAGTTTTACTTCTCGTTTTACTAAAAATACAACTCAAAGCTCTTTGGGACTCATATTTGTTTCCTCAAGAAGCTTTTCTCACTGAGAAGCTTTAATCAGATTGTTTCCTTTATAGAATTAGTAACTCAAATTCAACAGCTGATCAGTCAGTTTGGTCTTCTGTTCTCCATATCTCCATCAAGGGTTTTATCCTTACTATCACTGCTTATGCATCTCAGTCTATCCTAGAAAGTGTTACTGAGTACATGCAATATTGTTACATGGGAGAAATGCCACTGTTGGACAGAAGTCTGCCTAAATGACTTCATAAATTCATAGAAGTCAGCGTTGAATTGACTGTCAGAGATCTTTGTAAATTAAACACCAGACTTCTCTACTTGGATTTGGTTGTGGTCAGGCCTCAGATTGTAACATCTACAGCCACACAGACAAGGTGTGGAATCCAGGCTTGAGAACAGCCTAGCATGCACTGAAAACCACCATTGTCAACATTTTGCAGAATTTAAAGGACTCAGAAACAAGTAAGTTTATTTCTGTGTGATTTCCTGGAGGGCAGGCAGAGAACATTTCTGTTTGGAGACAGGGACTGAAAGCCAAATGATTCCTTCACAGCTGTTTTGCTGAACCACTGGGAATCCCTTCAAGGCCAAGACCAGACAACATCACAGGTAATGCCATTGGAGCATCCAAGGATGAAGGAAGTGTCATTACCTTTCACTGAACTACGCCCAAGTGCAAACCCAGACCAGGGGACTGTCTCTGTGAATGGATGAGCTCAGGTGAAGAAACGACTGAAAAAAAAATCTACCTAATGGAGTGAAGCAACTGAAGGACTTATGTGTTCTCCTCTGTTGGAACCCTGGCCACTGAGAATTTTAGACTTTCTGTGCTGATAGGCACTGACCCCAAAGAAAATACTGCATTTGACCTGAGGCCATGGAGAAGGCTTCCAAAACTGAGTGATAGCACTGGGATTGTGGGTGTGTAGTTTCAATAGAAGTGTGTAATATCACATGGTGGAAAACTTAGAGTTTAAGGTGTTAGAATATAGCAATATATATATAAAGCAAGATGGAGGTTTTAGGGCATAGGCAAAGTCCTTCTTTTTCACCTTCTTCTTCATGGGTCTGGGTGGTCTTTTTGTAATTGGATAGAAAAATCCATATTGCAGACCATGGGTAGTTGGTTATTGGGTAAAAACTAAAAATAACTTAGATGTTGTTTCTTAATTGGACAGTTTATCCTTAAAAGACCTTGTAGACAGAGAAACAGGCTCCATTTTTAGTTAGTTAGCTGTAAGTGCTAAAACTCACAGTTTGTGAGACTGTAATGTAGATAAGAATTAATAAACATCTGAGTCTGAACACAAAATACTGTCTGGAGCATTTAATCCCAACCCTGGCAAAAAGAAGATAAAACACAATACTCCTCCAGGCTTCACTACTGTAAGAGCAGGTGGAAAAAAAAGTGTCTCTTTTATTACAAGTGTAATTACACTGGGGATTTGGGACTGGAACATCTCAACAAAGCCTTTCTAAACTCCCACACCTGAGCAACTTTGAGGTACACATGTATATAGGAAACATTTTCCAATCACCAGAACTGCTCACTTTTGTCACACAAAGCATCTATCAGGATCCATAAGAATCTCCGTGCAGCAGGATCCAGTCAGAGCACACCTGCAAAAATATTCACAGATCACCAAGTTCACAAAATCATAGAACAGCTTGGGTGGCAGAGACCAGTAAAGGCCATCTAGTCCAAGCCCCTGCAATGAGCAGGAGCATCTTCAGCTGGATCAGGTTTCTCAGAGCCCTGTCCAATCTGACCTTGAATGTTTCCAGGAATGGGGAACATACCACTTCTCTGGGCAACTTGTCCCAGTGTTTTACCACCATCAGCACAAAAAATTCCTTTTCTTGCACCTAGTCTGAATCTACTCCCTTTAGTTTGAAACCCTTATCCTATGACTACAGGAAAAACAAGCCCAGATCTCTCAGTCTCTCCTCACAGAAGAGGTGTTCAAACCCTTTTATCATTTTTGCAGCCCTCCTCTGGACCTATTCAAAGAGGTCCAAGTGTTTCTGTACTGAGGACTCCAGAACTGGATGCAGCATTCCAGTGTGGGAAATATTAAATGTAATAAAACTTTTAGAAAGCCGTGGAAGCAGGCCCCAGAAACAGAAAGAGCAGAAGAATTTGGAATTAGCTGTAACTGCAAAGCTTTGAAGTAGGAAAAGTTACAATAGTACAGCAAGCAAGGACATAAAACAATAGTCTGAGTCTTAGGTTTGGCTCTGATAGACCTTAAAGCTGCAGAAAAATATGCTTAGCAAGATAGTAAAAAGTTTTAAGCTTAATAATGGAATATTGTTTATTGTTAGTAGAAAGCATACAAGCAAGCATTGTTTGAAGCAGGCGTATGTGTGCTTTCAGTGATTGGCTAGAACGATTGTCTGAAAGCTTTAGTAACATGCTATTAGCTGAAAAACTTTTAAAATGCTGTGTAACAAAGAGATCTTTGGCTGCTGCTGGCAAGACGGGACCTGCTGCCATCCCTCAATTGTGTGAAACCCTGTTATGAGACTGATGCCTCAATAAAGGTTTGAGGAAAATCTGGCAGTAGTCCTGTCCTGTTCAGGCCCAAAGCCCCAACACACTCCAGGTGGTCACACCAGCACAGGGTACAGGGGCAAAACCACCTCCCCTGCCCTGCTAGCCACAGGTTTCAGATGCAGCCCAGGGTGCAGTTGGTTTCTAGGCTGCAAGGGCACATTGCTGGGTCATGCCTATCATTTCATTCACCAGTACCTCCCAGTATTTCTCTGCAGGGCTGTTTCTGTAGTCTTCATCCCTCAGCCTGTGTTGATCCTGGAGTCATTTCAACCCAGGCACAGTTGGCACTCAGCCTTGCTGAATCCCATGAGATCCCTGTAAGTCCTCTCCTTGAGCTCGTCCAGGGCCCTCTGGATGACTCCTGCTCCTCAAGGATGCCAGCCCTATCACAGCTTGGTCTCTATCTGCAAACTTGCTGAGAGTGCACTTAATCCCACTGTCTGCCTCACTGGTGAAGACATTATAGACCAGTCCCAGCACAAACCCCTGAGGGACACCACACGTCATTGATCTGGACATTGAGCCACCGATCACCACTAAATTAACCACTCCTGATTTTATGTAGCAATTAACTAACAGAAGAATTAAGAATTTGTAGATAGTATTTACTAACCCCTTGCAATCAGCTCTCTTGTTTATACAGCTCTAGCTGATTGGGTGATAAACGTGTCTGCACACCACTGATGAGCCAGGATCATTTGCTGAATGGGCCATTGATGAGCAGGGGATTTGCCACTGACTTTCACAGAAGTGGGTCTGAATCTTTCCAGCAGTCTGTTTTGTTGCTGAGGCTTCCCATTCCGTGGCAGCTCACACACTGTTCAAAGATGAAATTGTCACAAGATGAGACAGCTTCAGACGGTGAGAAGAACTGGAAGTCTCTTCCCTATGCTGCCAGGGCAATGTCTGGATGTAGAAATCCAAAAGCACATTGAACCACAAGAAAGTGCAAGGATAACAAGCCACTAATAAAGCAGGAAATATTTCAGTTAAAGGTAATCTCAAACACCACCAGAGCAAATTTCAAAATCAATATCTTCACTCATCAAAATTCATCTTTATTGCACATTTTGTCTCTTTGATTAGATTACTGACAATTCAGAAGCATGGCTTTGATCTATAATTCAATCCACTTGTCAACAGCAGGTCTGAAAATACATTTGCAAAAGGAAAGAGTCAATCAGATGCAGAGGGCAAGCTGCCAAAAGGCAGCCAGCTATTAATTCTGAGCAGAATTTGGTCTGATTTGATATTAAATAGCTGACTCACTAGTTTCCTAGGATGCAAAGAAGATAAAAACTAATCATAGCTGAATCAGAGAATTATGAAAGTATTTTTAGAAATAATTAGTACCCTAATTCTCTTCCACAGTATTTATCAAAGCTTCACCTATATTGGGAGAACAGCTATCTCATTTACCATGCAATTTAAAAAGCCCTCTTAACACTGACTTGAAGATGATTAGGTATAGCCATAACATGATCTTACTAGACATGAGGTATTCACAGGCATGCATTTCCCTAAGGCAGGAAATTTTAGGGCACCTACTCTAAGCAACAGAAGACACAGCAGGTTCTTGAAGTGGCAGCAGTCTCTACCTGGAAAGCACATGGGATAAAGTCTATGGATATTGCACACTGTTTTCATCCAGAAAAAACACAAGGTTAGACTCCAGCAGATATTAGGAACTAAAACATTTTAAACACTCTCTTGAAATCACAGATTACTAGATTGTTTGGGGTCTTTTCTCCACAGATTCACCTTGGTGTGTATCACACTGGATCCTACTCCATAGGCTTTTTCAGCTGGACTGTCTTCATAAGTGTGTGTGGATTTAGTACTGGGTGCAGTGGCACAATTGATAGATCCACTTTGAATTTCATCATGGACTTGCAACTTTCATCTTAGAACTGGGCATTTCTCAGGAAGATTGATTGTCACAACCTGAACTTAAGCACTTGGCTAATTGTTGTCTGGAGCAGCAGTTGTCTGGAGCCCTGCTGAGTTTCAATTTTACTATTTGTCTTAAATTTAATTCCTTTTTTGTAAGAGTGTCAAATTCAATCAGATTAGTCTTTTCCAGTACAAACTTGTCAGAAACCAAAAAGTAGCTCCATTTCCACCTAGGCTTTCGTCAGTACAATGGAAAAGTACATTTCAAGTGATGTATTTATACCAGTAAATTACATTCCAACCTCAGCCCTTTCAGTTTAAAGTGTCACATTTAATCCCTGAACAAATTAGAAAGCCAGTGTTTGTATTGTTTCCCTAAGTCACATGCAGATTTTCTTGCCACCCATAAGTGGAGATAATACATTCAGCATTTCCTCCACCCTAAGCAATGTAATTAAATAATAAGTACTAATGACTGCATTCTTCTTGAAAAATATATTTGGGTTTTTTAATTGAACATATTCCCCTGTGACTTGAAAAATATAGACTTCTTCTTCTAAAGAAAATTTAGAGAGAAGCCCAGAAGCAACCAGAGGCAAGGTATGTTCTCATCATAATAAACCAGAGAGAAAAAGAAAATAGAGTTGGAAAGGATCAATAAAGATTTAAAATATATTAATCCCATTCTTGAGAGCTCTGCCTAAGCACAGACTACAAGGACAGTGGAAACAAGACAAAAACTGGTAAGCATTTACCTCATAACTGGTGTTTTTTCCCAGTTTCTGGGAAGTAACGTTTCTCTTGTCACTCTTTAATTTCATTGCTCATGCTTTTTTTACTGTCTCTTCCCCTGTCATCCCTTTCCTCATGCCTTCCTGCACAATGTTCTCTTCAGCTCTCTTGCCATCTGAGTAATTTTTTGTCCTCTCCAGAACCAGAGCCTTGCATTTTTGCTGCACCACCCTCTTCCTCCTTCCCTCAAATATCTCCAGCCACAAGCCAACTGCAGACTTTTCTCTCCTACCAGGGCTTTTCTCATCATCTTCCTGTATTTTTCTGCTCCATTTCCCCTCACTGTTTGTCAGTCAACTTCCATTTTCTTTTCTCTTATTTTGATCTTGTTTCTCCTATTGTCTTCTTTTCTTTCCATAGGTAGCCCAGATTCTCCTTTCTCTCATCTCTATAATTACAGCCTATCTTATCCTTTTCCTGCTTCTTTCAGGTCTCTGTCTCCCAAGATTCACAATCTTCTCAATTTCAAATATCCTTTCTGTACCTCCTTCCATATCTCCACCTTCTCTATGCCTTTCCAAATCCCTTTCCTCTTCTCTTTGCTTTCTCTCTCTCACCTCCCTCTGTTCAGGTTCTGTTTCAGCACTGACGTTGTAATGCTGCTACAGCCACCCTGGCAGACCACAAAGGGAAAAAGGCAGCATGTCAGTCCATGGCAAGGAGCCCAGAGGAACTCTTCACCTCCAAACTCACCAGCTGAACAAGAAAGTTCGTTGAAGGTGCCTTGAGAGGTCCTTCACGTCCTCAGACAGCACAGAGAGACCCAGATCCCCAGGCTCCTGCTATGTGCACACCACTTTGGACTATGGCATATTTGAATAATCTGTGTAGCTCCTGGGACCATGTGCTCAGATGGCTTACTCAGCTTCTTTTTTTGGGTTTCTTTCTTTTTTTTTTTTCCTGACCAGATACTGAGGATTTACAGAGAACCAAAGAACATTGCAAGGGACTTTACAAACCAGGGCTAGCCTCGATGTTGTATCAGGCTGCTTGATGACTCATCTGGATGCTCCTATTTCACAGTAATCCTGCTTCATGAGCACTGTACTATGCAGATAAGCCCTCTGCCTTACTACAGCCCTACTTGCAGTGCTTTCACTCCTTTATGGAGTGTTTGTCCCTCTGTTAGTCAGAGACAGGCCTGACCATACTGTGGAGAAACAGACTTTCTTCCCACATCTCAGCTCTGACAAGGCTTGGAGGGTGCAGGAAAGCCAAGTTCTGCCCAGTGCCAGCCCACAGGAGACCCAGAGTTCACTGTCCTCCTAACACTGCTCCTGAACTGCATGATGAATATTTAATGGAACAGCAGAGTTTTTCTCTACCATCCTATTGTTCCCACTGCTCAACTGTACTGGCGTGAAACAAGAGGTTCTTGCTTATCCTGCTACATCTCTTGTACCCCAGCTGAAGCTTTGCTGCTACTAAGGTAACTAAAGTTCAAAACAGATGGTCTTCAAGCCTGTCTCCACTTCTTCTTTTATGGGACCATGGAGTCAGAATGCAGAGCATAATTATTTATATAGCCATGGTCACAGATGGTCCTGTTAATTATTAGTGAAGCCAAAAGGAATCTAATCTTTATTGCAAAGAGGAATCTCTAGCATGCATTTTATATAATTCTTTTCAGTTAAGCTCTTTTAATTATTTTCTTGCAGCTGCTGCTGTGTGATGGTGTTTGTGGAAGATGGTGGTGTCTGTGGGTGCAGGGGGCTAAATCAGTTTGCCTTTGATCACACCCTGGATGGTGAGAGCCATTCCCTTGCATGATCAGCTCTTCCTGGCTAGCCAAGGAGAATATTCTAACAAGCAACTTCTTGTCTTTCTTCCTTGCTATAGGGTAAAGGGCAAGAAATAGTCAAGTGACAATGAGGAAAAATCCAAGGGATTAAAAACAATAATTTGTTTTTTGTAGTATGAATGACTCCTCTCCTCTCCTGACTGTGATGCTTTCCATTCATGGCAGCCTTCCCCTGGGCTTTAAATCTAAAAGCTGAAAATTGAGTTAAAAAATCCCAGTGTAGAAAGGTATCTGATTCTGAATTCCCCCTCACCAGCTGACTTTGCCAGCCAAGCAGAAAGGAAAAGGAGACACTGATTGGCTGATACCTGTCTCCTTATCCAGGAATACTGTATAATTATCATGATCCAAACTGTAACATCTCCATAATTTGAAGCTGCTCCTTTCTGAGGCTCAAATTTGATATGCACTTCACCCCTGAGGTAAGGAGCCACCCATATAAACGTGGAGCCACAATGATGCTAAACCTCCCCTGAGCAGAGGGGTCTCCAGAATTTCAGCCTTGGGCACAGCAGCACAGATTCAGCTCCAGAGACAAAATTAGGGCAAGAAGAGAACTGTATCTGTTAGAAACATCAGTTCTTTTGTCCACTCCTCCCAGGAACCTGCTCTTCAACACCTTATTACCACCTGCAGAACAAAGCAGACACTATGTGAGTCAGCAGTGGACTCTTAATGAAAAGTATAAGGTTTTTTTTGGTTTTGCCATTCTAGCAGTTCTGAGCATTTTTCAGTGACAGAAAATCATAGCAAAGGACATTTGATTCTGCACTAACCTTTTCATGAAAAGAGATACTTAATTAAACACAATGATTTTGTTAAAGCAGATAAAGAAGTGTGCAGGTGGCCCTCCCCTGCTGCCCCTTTAACATGAAATCACTGCCTGCTGTTTGACTCCTTTCTGAGTCTACAATGTGTGCCTTCAGCATGTGCACAAAGCCAGGCATTAAAGCTCAATCTTTGCCACTTGAAGAGAGGAGCTATGGCAAGCTACATTTGGGGAGAGAAGGAAGGTATCACAAAATATGCTGAGAGATGAAGAGGAAGATGTTGCTTCATTGTACAACACAGTGCTGTGGGTATCAACTCTTTCCTCAGCTGTTGTGCTCCACAGAGGAGGACAGTGGTAGTGGATCTAGGGATCCATATATTGCAAGAAGGTATCAATAAGGCACAAACTATCTGGTATCTTTGCAAGAAATAACAGGATTGCTACCAGCCTTTTCCATTCTCAGCAGATCTGACAAAACTGCAGGCGGGGCAGGTCTACCTTTCAAAATGTATGAATGGGCCAGAAGGGTTACTATGGACTTAGAGCTAAGAAATGCAAAATGCTGCACATGGAAGTGAACTCCATGTGTTGGTACAGTCTGGAGACTCTGCAGAAATGGATTGTGGGGTCCTAGTAGGAAAGAAGTCAATTTTGTAATAGATGTAACTATAAATTCGTGCAAATTAAAGCATAGTAGATGATAGAATGTATATTTTTGTAACCCTGTAAGTATAAAAAGTAACCCTGATTCCCGGAATGGGACAGGCGTTCACCAAATGCCGGGACATGCTTTGTATACAATCTAACATCTCGATTTACACTAGAAAGGAGGGTGGCTTCCCAGGATGTAGCTCCTTGAGCTCATCAGATCTTGGGCACCCGGACCACCAACCCACCATCAACCCACCATCAACCCACCATCAACCCACCATCAACACATCGACACCCATTCCGAGGGTGGACCCTGCATTTGACGACATCATCATCCCAAAAGAAGATTCCCGGAAAATCCTTTCAGACTTGGCCCAGCACCGGGAAATCTGTTCAGGGTCCATCATCGAGTGAAAAGACTGGGTTTGAATTTGAAAAACACAATACCTCTGCTGCCAGGAGGCACAAAATACGGTATAAGAACCCAGACTCAACCACCAGCAAATCGTGGAAGAGTGTGAGATAGCAGCCCTGCTATCAGTCGGCTGTTCCACCCAACATTCGATTGTTGTCCCCTGTGGCTGTCCCAGATAGATTTAAAATGGAAAAATAAAACTTATTATTTTTCTGTCCGATTGGCTAGTTGATCATTTATAACAATTTGAATCAGTAGTAAGCTCTTGTAGTGATACAAAAGTATCAAAAGTAGGTCAAAGGAAACGATGATTCACGTCTACTTGGCACTTATGAGACCGCATCTGGAGTAGTCTTCAGTTCTGGGAGTGAGTCCAGAGGGAGGTCAGTAAGATGGTGAGGAGCTGCAGCATATGACCTCTGAGAGGATAAGGGAAGTGGGGAGAAAATAGAAAAATTCTAATAACTCTCTTTGGCCATCTAGTCAGGGCTGTAGAGAGCAGAGTTGTAGAGAACACAAATCTTGCCTCATCTGAGAGATGCACAGTCAAAGGACAGTGGATAGTGATCACAGTTTGCAGGAAACAAGGTTTCAACTGATTATAAGGGTAATTCTTCTCTGTGACAGTGATTAAGAACTGACAATCTGTCCAGAGACATCACAGGATCCCCATCCTCCATCACTGGACATTTTTGAAATTTGACAAGAAGACACCCTGAGCAACTTCATATGACACTGCAGTCTGCTGTGACTCTAGCAGGGAGACATCACTTCCTACTGTTATAAATGAACTTTAGCCAATCGGATAGAAAGAACAAATTTTGTTTTTCCATTTTAAAATCTATCTGGGACAGCCACAAAAACAACATTTGAATGTTGGGTAAAACAGCCGACCGACAGCAGGGTTGCTATCTCGCACTTTTCCACGATTTGCTGGGGTTTGAGTCCGAGTTCTTATACTGTATTTTGTGCCTCCTGGCAGCAGAGGTATTGTGTTTTCAAATTCAAACCCAGTCTTTTCACTCGGTGATGAATCCTGAACAGATTTCTCGGCACTGGACCATGTCTGAAAGGATTTTCCGGGAATCCTCTTTTGGGATGATGATGTCGTCAAATTCAGGGTCCACCCTCGAAATGGGTATCGATGGGCTGATGGTCCAGGTGCCCAAGATCTGATTAGCTCAAGGAGCTACATCCTGGCAAGCCACCCTCCTTTCTGGTGTAAATCAAGGCGTTAACTTGTACATTTACAGTTCACAAAGCACGTCCCGGTATTTGGAAAATGCCTGCCCCATTCCGGGAACCAGGATTAGTCTTACATTTACAGGGTTACAAAAATATACATTCTATCATCTACTACATTTATTATAGTTCCTGTATTTAATTGCACGAATTTATAGTCATGTCTATCACACTACCCAGTATATTCAATGACATGTATAGAATGGCAGCATCTGCAGAGCTGCTGCAGAGCAGGTTTAGGGTATGGGGCTGTTAGGGACTATTAAAAGCTGAAAGGAGATGGATGCTGTTAGTTCAGTAAAAAGGGATAAACTTGCAATGGTATCCATGGCATCAACTGTCCTCTTCAGAATCTTCTTTAAAATGGCTGACATATCATACTTACAAATGCAAGTTTGCAATGACTTCGTAAGAGGATTACTCATAAAGCACTGCATTTTATAGCTTCCTCCTCACCAAGCCTTTCCTCATGGGTAAGACCTTTTTTTAAAAGTTTCTGAAGTGATTTGGGGAGAATTTCAGGTTTTGTTTGCCACAAAATATTGTGGAAAAAACACTGGTAAATGTTACCATGAAAGATAACTGATTTCCCAGAAGACAAGTAAAGACCTAGAATATTTTAAAACCAGAAGGAATGTCAAGACTTTCATGTGAGTCTCATGATTTCTCAAACCCTGACTTGTGGTTGTTAGATACCTATGATCAGCAATACTGTACAGAGGATACAGTTGAAAAAAATTTATTTTGGAAATGTGTTGCTAGAGTTCTTCCATCCCAAAAGCACGATGAAACAAACTCCCCAAGCTGTGAGCATGGAAGTCTAATGCAAGGTCCAGAAGGGAATCAATAAATGCAGGCTCACCTCCAATATTTAGGAGCCCTGTGTTTGCATCAAAGTTGCTGATGTGACTCAGAAATGTCACTTGAAATTTAATGAGGCTGGAAATAGAGCAAGAATCATTGTCCTCTGCTTGTAAGAGCAAGGGCCCATCAGGCAGTGCTCACTTGAGCAGTGCAGTCAGAAGATGCTGACCTAGGGTAATTTTGTTCCTAGCACAGAGTGCTTCAGCAGGTAGGTGAGCAGGGTGAGATGAGAGCGTGTAATAAAAAACACTGTGGAGAAAATGAGCTGATGGAACACTTTCAGTTTCACTTTCTAGAGATGGAAGTGGAACTGTCTCTCACTGGCTGCTTTTTTACCCTGTGATACTAAAAAAAACAGAAGAACTTGCTGAGCAGCCTTGGGATTAGTACAATATTTAAACTAATTTAATTACTGTGATGAATTACATGCTTGCCATTGATCTCCTTATCTGACCCAAAGTACTTACAGGATGTTCATTTTTACCTTCTCAAAGCACCAAGTTTGAAGTGAATTTCTGTTTACCTATGTTAGTAACTAATCAAAGGAATCAAAATGAGCTGTACATGACTAATTGACCAGTTTGTTTTACTGTCATCCATGGCAATGCTGATAAAGGTTTTCTGACAGCATGCAAATCAAGCTGCCATCAGCAGAAAAGCAAAAGAAGCAGACAAGCTGCAGTTATTACCTAGAAAAGATAGAAGCTGCTTGGGAAAAGGGATCTGCCTTTTGAAGCAAATGTCAGGGCAGGGAGAGGGATGGGATTTAATGAGATGAAAGGACAAGAGATCTTAGGTATAATTAAGTCCCAAAAGATCTCACTGAACTTCAGCAGAACCCCCACTCAGTAGTCCTTCTACCTTCACTGGAATTAAAGTTTAATTTGGTGTCTAAGTGGAGAGGCAAGACCTGCATTATCAAGCATAGAAATCAGTGAACTGTGTGAAGGAAAAGGTCACACGCCCACTTGCAGCACAGAAGGTGGAGAAGGAAAAGGTGAAGATATAAGACAGCTTAACACTTACTCTCAGCGTTGGGGAATGAGAGAGGTGGATATCACCCCATAGATTTGTCACTACCTCTTTCACCATAAAGGAATTTCCATTTCCATTGAAGAAGGCAATGTAGAGGTTTTTCTGTGCTTGTGGCCATAGTTGCTGCTTTTTAAAGTCCGAAGAACTGTTGCAGAACTTTTTAACCTGATTTAATGCAGGTAGCTAGCAGACAGGTGAAACACACATTTCCATACAGAGTGGACTTTAATATTTCAAGACATCTTAGCTCAGTGCATTCTCCTGGTGGTGCTGGGCATTTTATCCTCCCTGCTACACCCACAAATGCCTATCATCAGATATCCAGCTTCTATATGGAAAGAGAATTAGAGTTTTCCATGCAGAAACTTTCCCCAGTAACAACTGACAACTTAAACAGTGCAAGTCATGAGTAGCAGGTAGGACCAAGACCACCACACAGTATGAAAGTACTGCCCTCTGTCAACTACATGCAGATTGCCTGAACCCCAGGCTTTCCCCAGAAAAGAGGAGCTCTCTCCCTGTGAAAACACTGCACTGAGAACAGTGGAAACTCAACAAATATATCTGCAAATTGGTCTCTGTTGGGTGACACTACCATTCTAGTGAAGCCACCTTTGCTCTTCTTATGCCATTCCCCATCAGCCACCCCTCAGTTCTCATCCCAAGTTGCATCTGCTGCAGGTACCTTGGTCACTGTTCTACTACCTGATATTTCCCAACAGCATGCCTGGGTGGACCATATATATATATAGATAGATAGTATTCTCATTATCACAGTGCTTGGAAGCTAAAAATATTTTCATTCATCTTCAGAATTAACAGAATATCAACAGAAAGACAAACCTATGTAAAACAGGTAAGCACACATACTCTCCCCAACACGTGGCCCAGTAGGCAGGTAGCTCTTAAGAAAAGACATTGGGCTTGTTCCACAGGGTGGGCCTAGATATCGTCTGCATGGAGCAACTTCATGGATTAGCTCACGCAAAGGTGAGTGGCCAACACTGCACTTTCCATTCATGCAGAATGTGGCCTTGAAATCAAATAAACCATAGTCTCACTGCTTGTTTTGCTGGCAAGGCAATAAGTATGGTTCATCCTGCAAAACACGTGTGTGCAGAGTGCAGAATGAGTAGCTTGCCATTTAGCTTTAAAAATACTCTGTAATCTTCAAACAGAAAGGTTTCCTAAGTGTCTTGTTTTTACAGTTTCCAGTACTTTGTCAGGCCCAGTAGAAAGTGATTAAAAAAAGGGAAATCTTGCCTCCATGTAAAAGGATTTTTCTGAGCTGAAATTCACAGCCTCAGCAGACAATAGTTTGCAGGACACCTGCAGCTATCTACTTTGGTTGGATTTTCATCTATTTACACTTGTACCCCACCTTCACTAGAAGGTCTTCCCCTCCATACTTGCTTCACAGCTTTCACCATGACAACTGGTCACAACTGAGGGTACCTGGTCAGCACTGAACTTTAGCAGGCATTCTGCTTCCCTCTGCCAGATCATATGGACCTCCATGCAACAGACCTGCTACTACAGTTGATTTAGATGCCAAATCAAACTTTCACATGAGATGTCCAAATTGCAACATTTTCCTCCCCATCCCTCACAAAATACAGTGGATGCTGTAGTGTAGGTCTCACCTCAAGCAAGTTTGGCATCCCGCATAATTCCAGAGAAGAGAGTTGAAATAACTCCTATCCCACCAATGACACCAGTTCAGGCATGGATAGCTCCCTCCTGATCTGTCTACTGTCTGATCAAACCAAGCTTTACCCTAGGACTGCAACAGAGCAAGCCTACACCTTTTCAGATGCATTTCATCAGAGTTCATCAGCCAGCCTCTCTGAGAAACAATGAAAACTCATCTGAACTGCTTTAGGAATGAAGTAATTATTTTCCATCACCTTGAGCAATAAATTTGGAATCAGACCCAAAGAAAGCACTAATCCTGCTACAACTTTTACCCACTAAAAAAAACCCCACCAAATCCAGAGGTCTTGATACATGATTGTGATGGATTTTAACTTCTAGGGTGTAGATAAGGCCTTCATAATCACTTCACTGTAGAAAACCTAATGTTTTTTTCAAGTGTTATTTCAACACTTCCATCATTATTCAGACTCATTCATCCAATGACAAAAATGTAAAAACTGAAAGATCAGCATCCATTCTCAAATCTTTGTACAAATCTTTCTGACTGTTTCAGAAGCTTACAAAAAAAACCCCAAAAAAACACAACTAAAACCCCAAACAAATTCCAGCTACTACTTTGACTTCCCTGCAAAATTCTTATTACAAATTTCACTGCACAAAATATGGCTTCAGTCTCATATGATTTTTTTGTGAGCCACAGATCAGTAACAAAAGCCACAGATCACTAACAAAAATAGTCTCAAAGCTCCAAACATACTTGTCCATCAGAAACCCGTCTTCATTTTCTTACAACAGCTGTAGGAAAACTGTTACTTTCCAGTGAAATACACAGCATGTGCCAGTAGGTTTCCACAAACTTACAGAACAAATTAATTTGGGTACACAAAGAATTTAGCCAACAGCAACAAACCATATGGCTAAGTCTCAAAAGTGTCTATTTAACTAAATAAAGGAAGTTTTAAAGATGTTTGTTTGACAGACCTGTATAACTACTCTTCTGTTGAATGTGGCTAAAGTGCGAATTAGAGTTTAAATTGTAATTAAAACAGTCATTTTCATTAGCATGCATCCAAACTGACTGTGTTACCACAAGCTTGCTTTAATGGTTTTTATAATCTCTGCTTGCTTTCTGCACTGTTTGGACAACCAAGATTCAGTTCACAAGAATGTTTCCAGAAAGGTTTCTGAGTTAGCTCAGGTTATAAATATTTGCAGAGTCACTTCTGCTGCATAACACTGGTTTCAGAGGCAGACAAAAAACCAAATTCATTGTCAAAAGTGGTACCATGTTCCTTCAGTGCCCATCATCCCAGACTGACAGTGAACAACTAGTAATGCACCAAACAGCCTTGGCCAATTGACTATAGAGAACAAAAATGAACCTGTAACAAACACTCACTGTGTATTCTGGAGCATTAAATGCTTTTAGACTTCTAGATAGTTGTTATGCAAGCAGAAAAATGGGGAAAATTCAAATGAAAGGGAGTAAGAACTTTTTTAGGCCACCATGGGTGGACTAAAGCATGTGGGTGGCCAGGTACAGAGGCAGAGGTTGGTACAACAGATCTCAGTTACAGCCTATTATGTGCCCATGCCCAGACTATTTGCTGGAAATACTGCCTTCATTATCTATCCATTTAGTCTGTAGAAATTCAAGCCAGAGCTTCATTTACTTTTGAATTTTTCTACAGTGAAATCTGATATTCTGGGGTGCTAAATTGCTTCTGCAGTGTTGAATATTCCAAAGCCCTCCAAGCCTCAAAAGACAGCAAACTGCTGTATTACTCCACTCTCACGAAGATCTTACAGTGGGGAAAACTGATTTAAATGACAAAGTAAAACTTTGCTGGGGGCAGGAACAGAAGCCTCTGCAACCAAGTATTAATCTTAGCTGGAAACTAAAGGCAGAAGCACAGTTAAAAGAGCTACTGTCCTCAGAGAGGAAGACAAATATTGCCTACCTTGCTTCAACTAGTGCAGCCAGCATATCCTTTGGTCCTTTGGGACCTTCCTTTGCCCCTGTGTCTTTTCTAAAGACACTTACAAGCAAGGGTTAGATCAGTCCACAGAGAAAAAGAAGCACATATAAGTGTTAATTCATTCCTCAGCAGAAAACAGGACATACAGACATCACAATTCTGCTGATGGACAGTTGTTGCCTACTGAGTCTCCCCATTATCCTGAGCAAGTGAGAAGAGTTAACACAAGGTGTAAGGCCAGGCCTGTGGCACCACAGCTATTGCCTATGCTGGGGAACTTCCCAGATGAAGAATCCTGTCCTCTGGCAGGGAGGAGGGAGCTGGAAGGCAAGCTGGAGTGAGAGTAGCAGATTTTGCATCACAAATATATTTCCTTGCATTTCTCCCAGCATAAAAATGGTTTTCATAGAAATCACTGATGTCAAAGCTGGCCAAAGCCAAGCAAATCCCTGTGTTAGGAGTGTACACCTTGTGAAGTGCTATGAAAGAACGTAGACTGCTGTTGGAAGCATTTAGCCACACAACATGGTCAGCTGTATCAGTCCCACTACTTAAGTCATGTATGAAAATGAGCACTGGCTAAGCTTTGTCTTCAGTTACCAGTGTCATGCCAAGACAAATGGTCTAGTACTGACTGTCCCTGCAGATGGTGAATCTTCATACTTCCTAGGGTGTACTTCTCCATTTTCAAACACGTCTAACCACTAACCAGGAACAAGCAGTGCATTGCTTAAAAGGATACTGGACCAAACAACAAATAGAAGAGGTAATGCCTTGAGAAATTTTTGTTTGGAAAAGAGAACTAGCAAAAAATCTCAGGATACATCATGAAAGAGAAACATGGAGGAACTGTGTGAACTAACATTTTTAGTAATAAATTTCATAGACACAGAACCCAAAATTTTGTTCCAGTCATGTTTTGACACTGGCTTAACACCAGGCACCCATGAAAGCTGTTTGCTCACCCTCTACTGACACAGCTGGGCAGAGGAGAGAGAAAAAAATTAACAAAGGGTTCATGAGTTTAGATAATGACCAGGAGAAAACTCTCCAAGGGCAAAACAGGTTAACAAAATTTAAAGATACAAATACTATTTATTACTAGCAAAATCAGAGGAGGATAATGAGAAGTAAAATAAGCATTTAATACACCTTTTGTACCCCCAGTACCACCCTCCTTCCCACCAACAGCACAGGCAGACAGGGCCTGGGGGTTTTGGTCAGTTCATCACCTGAGGTTTTCCTCCCCTGCTCAGGGAGAGGAGTCCTTCCCCTGTGAGACACTGGGGTCCCTCCCACGGGAGACAGTTCTCTGTGAACTGCCCCAGCCTGGTTCCAATCTCACCAGCAGAGTCCTCCCAAAACTGCTGCAGCCTGAGTCCCTCCCACGGGCACACAGTCCCCCCAAAACTGCTGTGGTGTGGGTCACTCTTCCACGGGGTGCAGCCTCCAAGGACAGGCTGCTCCAGCTTGGAAGCAGGGCCCCCTCTCTCCATCGAGTCTTCCACAGGATCACAGCCTCCTCCTCCTCCAGGGATCCACCTGCTCCAGCATGGGCACCTCCTTCAGGGGCTGTGGGTGGATCTCTGCATCCCCCGTGGATCCCCAGGGGCTGTGGGTGGATCTCTCCATCCCCCATGGATCCCCAGGGGCTGTGGGTGGATCTCTGCATCCCCCAAGGATCCCCAGGGGCTGTGGGTGGATCTCTCCATCCCCCCTGGATCCCCAGGGGCTGCAGGGGCACTTCACCCTGCTCTCACCACAGCCTGCAGAGCAATCTTGGCTCCAGGGCCTGGAGCAGCTCCTGCCCCTCCTTCTCCACTGACCTCGGTGTCTCCAGGTTGTTTCCCTCACATGTTCTCACCTCCTTCTCTTCTCTGGCTGGAATTAAAACTGTGTGCACTTTGTTTTGATTTTCTTCTCAAATCTGTTCTCACAGAGGTGTTACCAGCATCTCTAACTAGCCCAGGCTTGTCCAGCAGCATGTCCATCCTCAGAGCCATCAGGAACTGGCTCTGCTGGACGTGGTGGAAGCTTCTGGCAGCTTCTCACAGTAGCCACTTCTGTGGCCCCACTGCTACCAAAAACCAGGCCGTGCAAAACCAATGTAGTTCCCCTGAGCTCACTGCATAACAAAAGGCTCTCTTAAAATGCCTTCTACAGCCAAGTGAAATTTACTGACTGCAGGAACTTGTAGCAAGCATTAAAAAATTGCAGCCTACTGTTCCCCCCCAATACATCAAGAAAAATCAATAATGTGGAACCTGATATGCAGTCCACACAAGGCATTCAGAACTTCAGCCCTTCAGTGAATGAGTCTCTCAACAGGCAGTGTCGAGTGAAGTGAATCCTGTCTCTGAGATGAAGGAAGGAAATAATTTACCATTTCCACCCAAGCAGGTGCTGTGAAAAGAGGGACACCAAGTGCTGCAGCAAGCACACTGTTGTTCTGTTCATTCCCTGCATGGGAAAGGCTCTCTAGACATGCCAAGGCTGTGCAGTGAAACACCTACACCAATCCTGCAGAGTCAAGCATAAATGTGGTTGCTGATTGAAAAATAACAGAATCCTAGATAACCTGAGACACTTTTTGAGGGCTTACCACAGGGATGCACCATCAGTAAGAACTTTTGTTTATTCACGGACTCTGTTACTCCATCTGCTGAATACCATTGGAGACATGCATGCCACAAAGCAAGACAAACTAGTGCAGCAAGATCACTGGGAGCACTGCTGATATCAGATGCTTCTAGTTTCTTGTAATTTCCAGGCATCAGATGTGGTGTGTGGCAGAGCTGGGGTGCAAGCTGGGAGACAGCACTATCTCTCTCTGGAGATAATTTCTGCCTTCCTCACATTGAGTCACATGCATCCATGTGGTGTTAATACTGAACTGGTCAATAGCCTAAGGAAAATTGGCTCCTAGGTGTAAAATAGTTTCAGCACAGGCCTTGAGATATACACACTTTCCAACAGGGCAGTTATGATGAAGCACTGATGTTAAAAAATAAGTAAGTTCCAACTTCAGCTGTTTGTTCCACGTTGCAAGTATTTCGATTCCAAAAGAAAAAAAAAAATAAAGGCTTTGTGGCTTCAAAGAAAACTGGTTTCTAAACAAAAACATCTTTGTCATTAATTATCACAGCCATTCCAAGAAGTCCTTTGAATAAGAAATAATTAGTGTAACTGGGTAAAAGAGGATGAGACCTGTCTGTAACAGAACTGTTAACACATAAAGGATAAGACTTAGTTTTGTCATCTGAAAACCACATTACTTTCTCTAGTTGGAAGTAGGTCAAGTGCCCTCAGGAAATAACTATTTGGTTCTCACGAGGAAGTAATCTGATACTCACACATCTCCAGTCTTATTAAAACCTCAGTATGAGGTAAAGTCAAGGATGTCAGCTTAGTTTCTTGTTGCATTGAAAGGACAAGGGTGATGTTTGAAAGGAAAAGGTTTATTATTTTTAATCAGACACTCAGGCAAATCATGCTGTCAGTGAATCACACACAGAGCTGTTTAGTTTTCCAGCAGCCCACACAAGACCAATAATGTGAGGAAAAACAGAGCTGCTAGAGGATGGATCATGCAAGGTAGTATGCACTGAAAACTCTGCAATAGCTTAAGTGTGTGTTTAATTTAAAGGCCATGAGCAGTCCTCACTACTATTTTTTTTTTGATAGAAGCCCTTGCTTCCACGGCTGGCTGAGAAGGGGATGACACAGAGGATATAAGAAGAAACATCCCTGCATGCTAATAAAAATGGTCATTACTATGGAGGTAGCTACAAGGGGGTTTTATGGATGTTGTGTGTCAGGCCATCAAATATTGCTTCTCCAGCTGGAACTGATGCAATCTATCAAGCATGTTCTCTGTCCTGAGCCATGTTTTTACTGTTATTAATCTTTACTTCCTCACTGTTTTCTTTTCTTTGAGAAGAGGCATGGAGGACCAAAATCAGGTGAGGGCAGTTAGATGAATTATGTAATTGTAGTGTGTGTTTCATCAGAAGATTGAAAACTAGGCCAAGTGAGCTTCCTGCCATAGGTTTTATATTTTGACTTGCCAAGGGGAATAAAAGGGTTTGGCCTCTATTCCTCCAGTTTCAAATGAAAGCAGAACCATGCACTTTGTTTTCAGATTTCACGCAAAATTCATGTGATACTTATGGGAAAACAAAATCCTATGAGAGAAACAACATAAAGCATCTCCTGATGAAGATTTGTTCAAATTTTAAATGCATCAAAACATAAATTTTGTACTAAAACTTAGCAGAAGGTCACAGGGAAGGCAGGGGGATGGTATAAAATAGTCATTGCCTTAAAGGGCAACTGTAATAGCAATTCTCATTTCCCATAGCACTTTGCCAATCTACCTTGACTCACTTGTTTTACTCTGAATGTCTTCTCTAATCTATTTTGAGAAGTCCAGAATCCTGATCTTTAGCCATTCAAGCTTCAATTCAGTAGCTGAAGGTTGCCATGAGGATGCCACAGCATATTTATAGTTGAGGACCTGTATGTCACCCATTCAAACTGAGCCACCCAGCCCCTCCAGAGGAGGAAGTTCTTCGTGGATGGCAGATGGAGTAAGTCAGTGGGGATAACAAGAACTGGTAGCTCCTATATGGCACATCCTACACAAAAACTGATCTATACCTTTTCTGCAAAGCCCCAGCAATCAACTCAAACCAAAAGTGAGGATCAGGGATCATTCCCCACATGTTGAGAAGGTGATACGTGCCCTGCCCTACGGGTTTGCAGCTGCAGCCCTCCTCATGGCCACACTCAGGCTGGTGGCTGCACCACAGCTCTGCAAGCAGGAACACCACCTCCACTATCCAAGCCTATTTATTCCCACTGTGCTGTCCCATTTCTTATATTGAACTAGATGGATGAGACAACACCAGAGAGGGGATTAGTGCCAGAGTATGGGCAGAAAGTTCCTGGTTCTCACTATGTCCTCTGACTGCACCTCTTTATTGTGTGAGGTCTGTTTTTTGTTGAGCAATATCTGAGGGAGAAAAGAAAAACAACAAAAAGACCAAGAGATTTCAAAATAACACACACTGCTTGTCAAAGCCTTGTTCATGTCCCCAGGTGCCAAGCCAAGAAAAGTCTCTTTAGCAGCTTTTGTTGGAAACAATTGAAGTTGAAATTAACTTAACTTGATAAAGTCGACAAATCATCGT
This sequence comes from Trochalopteron elliotii, assembly GCA_024734555.1. Taxonomy (NCBI): domain Eukaryota; kingdom Metazoa; phylum Chordata; class Aves; order Passeriformes; family Leiothrichidae; genus Trochalopteron; species Trochalopteron elliotii. Next base: position 1,305,762 of record JANPWX010019691.1, on the reverse strand, counting down.
TTCAACTTTATCTTTTCTTTCAGACAGCTATGAAAATTTTGTCAAAAATAACAATGCCAGTATTCACTGAGGCTGGCTCAGATGTTTGAGTCATCGCCAGCACATGCCTCTGCTAGAAGGCAGCCTGAAAAGCTCGAGGAGTCTATTTCCCTTGAGTTTGATATTCCTAATGTCAGGAGGGAAAGCCACCAGTGAGATGAAAGCAGGCCAGAGCAGGAGTGATGGAGCTGTGCAGACAATGTACAGAGGTTAAAAAACAACCTGTTTCTTAAATGGCACATTAAGTCTGATTTCCAGCAGTAATGCTTTTCCTCATATTAACACAAGATGCTTTTATGTAGGTGTCAGCCCATTTAACAGCTGGCATATGACATTACTGCCAGGGAATCTGGTGGATCAGTGAGGCTGTTGTTCTTCAGCTGGGGTCAGAAATATGAAGAGGAGAAAAACAAAACCAGGGTGCCAAACTCAGTGCTTGACCTAATACAGCTTCTGAAATGTGTGAACAGAGTGATTTGCAATTATTAGTAGTATTAATGTCTATTTTGCCCGCTAAAGTAGAAGTCAAAGTTGGTTTGTATGCGTGAAATGCTGATTTGTCAAAGCCAGCCTTGTTCTGCTTGGCTTAGCTATGGTGATGGGTGCCAGGCTCATCTTCATGTGACCAGGTCCTCACCACTGTAGCTTGTCAGGGACAGCATCCCTTTGTGCTTGTGACTCCAGTGTCACCTCCATTTTGTTGTGATTTTCTGGTGTGAATCTGAACTTCCCTTTTTATTTCAGGGTCACACATTTAACAACTGCAGCACCCTGCAATGACAGACACTGCTCTTAGTGACTGTGTCTTGAAGCCATTCTTCTGCAAGTGTTTAATTTCTGTCCCTTTTTCCAATAGTCCCCATCGTTCCCGTAGTTTGTCAAGGTCTTAAAATGGGAATGAAATTGATAAAATTCTGAGCTCTAGGGCCCAGTGAAACAAATGGCAAAAATGGGACTTTTCTCTGAGAACATTCTGCCATCAGTTCATAAGAATTTAGATTTAGAGATAAACAGGGTGAAAATATCCAATATGAGAAAAAGATCTCTGTCTCTAACAATAGTACCTCAGTGATTTGAGCATCTTATCACCCAATAGTTTCACCAAAGTCTAAATGGTGGTTACTATTGCGGGCACATTTTCTTCACAGATAGAGATTTTGGTGCTTTTGCCTGAAAATTAATCTTTTGAAAAATGGTTTAAACCAGCCGTTCAAGAACATGTGGAATAAAAACAAACACTTGGAACAGCAATGGCCACTAGAACAGCAGAACCACTAATTTAATCAGTACTCAGCTAAGTCAGTCTGATTAACAAGTTCCCCTGCAATACAGCAAGATGCTCTGGAAAGTAACAGGGAAGCCAATACAGAATTGGCTTCCCTGTTGCTTTCCAGAGCAGCAGGAATCTGGATTAAGGTATGAGATGCACACAGTAGCCTATGCCACTCAGGAGCCTGGCAGAGAATTGTGCCAGAGCTACAGCTGCTCAGTGAACCTCCCTAGGGGGAGGCAGCAATAATACTGCTACTGTCAAAGTGATGAGACCATGAAAAAACACAGCAGTGTTGCTCTTGAGAGTAATGTTTGCAGCCTTTGGGCTGGGTGCATGCATTGAATGAATGTCTGGTAGCAGCTGTGGGTGCAGCAAGATCCCATTCTGGCAACATGCAATGGAGTTGGATCTGTATCATATAAAGACCTGTGAGAATATGCATTTATGGCTGCTTGGATTGAGGCAAATACATTAACTTCACCCCTCTGGGGGATAAAAAAGGAATGCAGCCAACATGTAGCAGACAAAATCACAAACATGCAAGCAGATTTTGATACAGCAAAGACATCTACTGAAAAATATGAAATAATGCTGGACTGAATAGTGTATGCAGATCTCCCATTAACTTTCCTGAACTAAAAGGACTCATTAGAAGTTCTTCCTATTACCTGAAACAGAATGGAAATCTATAAATCAAGAAAAATAAATGCTAAGCTTTGTCAAAAAGTTACAATGGTAAATTATATTAATAAAGAGCCTTGCTGGTGATATGGATTATCATTTTATATTATCAAAAACTAGGTACTAGTGAGTGGATGAATAGGACATGTCTTAATTTCTTACAGGTTTAAATAAATCAATGAGATTTAGGGTGGTATTTAAATCTAATAGTAGTTTGAGGTCAGTGGAATTTAAATATTTAAGGTTTAGTTTGATGAATAAAAAGTGTAACAACAAAAGAGATCCCATTCCATGCACTTAGCAAAAAGCAATAACAATGAAAATGAAGTGCTAGTCTTAGGCCCCATCTACTAAACCAATGAGGTAGAACAAGTTTCTCTAATTAATCACTAACCCTGAGGGCAGGGAGTTAACATATATATTCCCTGAATATTGTTTTATACGGTATTCAGAAGGGAAGGTGACATGATGCATCTACAGATTTGCTCTGAATTTGTCCTACTGGTGTTTCATTTTGCTATAAAATTCTTAAATACTCAGAAAACAAATGGAAATAAATTTACTATAATTTCATGATAAACTGAATGCTCCTTGGAGAATTAGTATATGGAATTCTATCTTGACTTCAAGAGACTTGTTCTGCAAAGTGAAAAAGCATGCACAGAGGAGACTGGGAGTGAAACAGAAGAAGTCTAAAGAAAGATCCTACAGCTTCAGGATTGAGGGCACCCTCTTAAATGTGAGGCAACATAGAGATTTGAATTCCAGGTTCCTGTACCATAGACAGGCATGGTGACCCCTACTTCTTGAGTGCAGAGACTAGGGGGCAAAAAAACCCAACAAGAATGGTTCAGCCTGAAAAATTTAACTTGAATCCATAAATAGAGTTTCCTATGAAGTCAAGGGATTTGCACTGGCACAAAACTGATTAGTCACACTGGAAAATGAGGCTTTCCATCCACTAAAGAGATTTTACCCCTGAGATTGACATGCTCTTGGATCCATGCTGTTTCTCCATTCCCTCCTGATCGACTGTCCTGGATTGTGCAGTTGGAAGATTTACCCTTCTACTCTTCTGTCTAACATTCCCTAACTCTTTAGTTCAATGGTAAATACTTGATCACCTCTGAGGACTGGACTTTCAGACTGGAGTCATACAGTTATACAAATTCTCTTACTTCTTTGTTGAGATTATAACTACAGCTTGTAGCCTAGTGAATCTCATCTTGGGACAGTCTTCAATGTAGAAGTCACTAAATAAATGGTGACATGATGGTATTTGTCATGAGTGGCACATTAAAGATTAACAAATAAGCTTATTAAACACAATTTTTCCTCACTTGAAAAAAAAAACAAGTTAGGAGGTATGCAAAAATTCCTTTTTACAGTACATATCTTGATTAGTCAAAGGATTAATACCTACTAGCTCTGTTTTTACAATGTGGACAGCACTTTGTGTCAACTGAATTTCTTGAAAAATTGAGTCCTTATGATTTTGTTTACCTTTTAGGATTGTGTTCAGACTCAGAGGAGGTTCAGACATTGGTCTAATATAACAAGATTTGGAATAAAATCTCCCCGAGTATAGTGAAGTAGAAGGGATGTTCCACCTTGAATTCAAGGCAAGACCTTACAAGAGAGCTCTACCTCGTCTCTAAACTACAGTCAATTCACTTATTGATTTGTGACCTTATTAAATCACAAGTCTGGTTCTGGGACATCTTCCTAATACTTTGCATGCTGTCTCTGACAATAGGCACCATTTCCTGGAACACAAGTAGGAATGAGACTCAGTCAGTATTCACATTATGTTCCACATAAACCAGGATAATCTCAGTATGTGCTTGGCTCTCCCAAGTCAAAAGTCACTTCCCTTTACTCCTTTCTACTTTAAACTTCCTCACACACTACTTAAACCAATTTACACTGTTGGTCTCCACAGATCTTTGTAATAACAAATTCCATCATATAATTAGGCACAGTGTGAAAAACTACTTATTCTGCTTGCTGTAAACCACTTGTTTAAATGTTATTTTTCCCTCTGGCAATACTTCATGTGTGCAGAATGGGACTTCAACTGTCACTTTAGTGTTTGGTCACATAGATACTTCAGATCCTTCCTGCAAAAAAGCTTTGCACACAATGAGATTCTAGCTTGGGTATGGATATGCTAATCATTCATAACTCCAGACATAAATAATCTCAGTAAAGTAACAATGCAACAGTGTTACATCAGCTGAAGGTGACCCAACATCCTTTTTTTGGCTGTAAGGGGTCAGGACTATTGAGTGTCTTGGTCTCCTGTCAAAAGCATTTTTTGGTTGCTATTTTGTTCTGGATTTTTGCCTGATGAGATTTTTTCCTATCTCATTCCCAAGCCAGGCTCTGGACAAAAGCCTGTAGCAGGCCTTTTCAGTTACACTGAAATAATTTCATCCTGTTTACATCCCAGTCTGCAGATAACAAAAAGCTTGTGTCTCCTGGGAAAGTTTGGCTTTACTATGGACTTTAAGGACCTGCCTCCTTTGGCTCAGGAAAGAGCCTCTGAGTGAGACAGAAGGTCTCTCATGGGACACGTATATTCACTACACTCCACACACCAATATCTCTTAGTTTTCTCTTCACACAAAGTTGGTGGCTATAAAGAGCACAATTTATTTCCTGTGCAATGGGAATATCCACCCAGAGCTTGTTGCCTAAGATGCCCATGACAGCAGTGCTGGTGATATGGGCATCCTATAAGTACCCTCACTCCAAGTGGGAACAATACCCATTGTCTGTTGTCTGTTCATAAAGCAGCCTGCATTTAGTAAAGCTGGATCATATTGAGGTAAAATTGCTCTTAAAAGCAATTGAAGAATATGCTTAGTTTTCAGACTCAAGATTGCTTTAAAGACTTATTGGTTTCAACTAGAATGAGCAGGTCTTCTTAGACTGTGATACCACCCATGGGAGGTAACAAGGCTGAGCTCCAGAGTTGCCAGCAGCCATCTCCTGAAAGATAGAACAGCAGAAAAATACATTTCAGCTTGTGTTCACGAATGGGCAGAGAGTACAGATGAACATGCAAAGCATCAGCAAGCCAAGCATCAAAAGGGAGATACCTGAAAGTGTGGGAAATGTTGTTCCTGCTGACTGTGGTGTTAGCTGTCAGTGTTGGGACTAAATGACTTTCAAAAGTAGTGTCATGTGTTTGCAGGCTGACCTGCCAAACTTGTACATGCATCTGTGGCCTGAGCAGGCTTCCACTTAATGACATGCCCATTTCCATAAAAACACAGATGCTGCAGTAACACCTACCAAGAATGTCATTAAGTTGGAGAGAATCATGTCTGCTACTTCAACACAAACATCAGTGGAGCCTGAAGGGAGATTGCAGTGTTGTCACAGGTGATGTGGCTGCAGGGACACTGAAAGGCTGAGTGGAACAGCCACAGTACAGTGCAATACTTGCTGTCATTGCAACACCACCAGCAACATTCAGACTTACTGCAATAGCTGGGGCAGAGAAGTGGAGACAATAAGATGCTGAAATATGTCTGGGATACACAAGAGCAAGTCACTGAGAATGAGATTCTGGCCAAATACATGGATTAACCTGTCATGTCCTGGCAATGTCCAAATTTCTCAGATACACCTCCACAGACTTTGGGTTTACCTGTATTAACCTTAAGGGGAGTAAAGTAAGAGGAGAAAATCCATAGAGAAGTTAAATCAGAGAAAATAATCAAAAGCATGCCAGCCTTAACCCTTCTTGTATCCAGTAGGTCAATAGGCTTTCCCCCCAGAACACTGGTGCATTTGCTGCTAGGAGGAATGCAGCAAAAGGAATAACTGTTTTGTTTGTTAAGAAAATCCAGAGACTGGGAATACCCATGTGATCAGCCCTGTGCTGAGACCACTGTCTACTAGAGATGGTAAGAAGGCAATTTAAGGAATTTCAAGTGACATAAATAAGCAGGCCAAAATCCAACTACAGTGACACAGGCTCTGATCAGCTGCAATGAGAATCAACCTCTTTTTCTCCATGGCCTAAATCACAAATGCCAACAAATTCTTCCCTCAATGCAAATCAAGAATAAAGTGCAGCTATGTTTACCTTATTACATTTGAGATTAATTTTTGAGACTGTAATAGCACTACAGCTATCCATGTCTTTCTAAAAAACATCAGCTCTGCCTGAGTGCTGATCTAACATTCATGGGGACAATTTTCTGCCAAGCAACACTGAATTTTTATGGCCAGACATAAGTGCAAGTTGCTAAATCAGAGGCACATGTATAGTGCTGTAATGATGGCTATTTATTAACAGTCTTAAGAGCTGAAACATGCCATTTTTTAAGCTCTTTAATGCCTGGGGGAGATTAGACACCTCTTTTTACTGATACTTCTCTTACTGTATGCACTTTCCCATTTCCTAAATATGCTGCATGATAGTTTATTTACTAATCCAGCCTCTCCTTGTGCACTCCTGGCTCTCTGTATACCCTCTTTATATCCTGTCATTTTACTTTCTTTTCCTAGCATACCTCTAAGGTATTCTATAAGAGCTGTGTACATCCTCCAGGTGGGCTGTCATCATGCAGAACAGAGGGAGAGACCCCTGCCCTGGCATGCCTGGAGAGACATCTTCCGTGGTGGAAGGGTCTTGAGGAGCACTTTACTGCCACAGCCTTGTGGAACAGGTCTAGGACTGTCCCTTCATTCTTGTGTGGTGCCCTGGCTGCTTGGGGAAAGCACCTCAGTGGCACCTCTATGCCACGCAGGGAGGTCCTTTGGTCCCACAGGAGTCTAACTGAAAATAAGCACAGTGCAACAGCAGGAGCAACCTCCTCAGAAAACATCCTCTTCTTTCCCAGGAGTGGGGAGGGAGGGAGAACAATGTGTGATCACAAGGTTCAGGGATTTCTTCATGCTTTTATGAAATATCTGGCATTTACCAGAAACCTCCTTGGGATCTCCTCTTTCTGCAACTTGCCCACATAGCAATTGTGTTCACTGTCAATCTCATGGGATTTAATCTCCTGTGTTTAGTGTCACCCTACTGTTCCCAGCACCCTGAAGTTACAGCACTGAGCCAGAATGCTTGAGGAGGCAGCTGGCACCATTGCAGCAATTTCTCACCTCCCAAAACTCCTTGGTCTACAGACAAAAACATTTTGTAGTGGGTACAGACCTGCTCTTTTTTTTTTTCCTAGCTGACAGCAAGTTCATTCTGCACTAGGCAAACTCCATGGCAAAGAGGAAGGGGGGAGAAAAGTATTTTGAGAACACTTCTCATCTTTTCCAATTGGAAATCAAGAATTACAGAAGACAAGGAAGTAACAAAGCCCACCTCTCACTGTGTGGCACATTTTAGAGCCCTCTTTGTTGCAGCATTTAGTTACACTCTGTCAAGTTCTTGCATGTCATCAGTGTCTTTCTGGTCCTCTTTACAGTCATATGGCTGCCTATGTTACACATGACAACAAACTGTAATTTTGCATGCCATATCAGCAAAATTTTGCTTTTCAAAGTCTTCTCTTGTTCCATATAGCAAATAATGCTCCACTTCTATGCCTCAGAAAAGGTATTTTTCCCTTCTACAACAAGAGGATTTTCTTTTTGAAACCTCAGCTCTTACAGGGACTGTCTACACTATAGCTGCAAATCAAATCAAATCAAATCAAATCAAATCAAATCAAATCAAATCAAATCAAATCAAATCAAATCAACGCAAATAAGTTTAATATTTTTTCTACTTTCTGCAATGAAATGTGATCACAACGCTATCACATTCAGGCAAATGAGCATGTTCCTATTATTTTTTGCTAAGTTTAAATCCATTTCTTATTACCTCCCATTAAATTAAAAAAGCAAATTTAAAAAGAAATTATGATGTCAGAAATTATATCGGTTCAAAGTTAATTGTTTAAGCCTCTCTCCTTTTTCTTTTTTTTAATTAAAATTGATGCATCCAGCTATTGAAAAATTTTGTATACAAGTACATGCACCCAAGCACCTGATGGGATTATATTTGTTCACAATTGCATGTGCCTATACAGTTGCTTAGTCCTGAAAATAAGCACTTAAATTCCTGCACTGCCCACAAAGACATTTCTTACCCTGGAAGGGTAAGATTAATTTCTCTACCAAAGGTTATTTCTGCAGGAAAAGAGGGCATTTCTGAGATTCTGAGATGACATTCAAATCAAATACTATTGTCAAGGTAGTGCTTTGAAACTTGATTATACTCAGGCTGCTTTCTCCCACCATCTTCAAGAAAGCTTTATATTGCTGAATTTTGAGATGAAGCAATAGTTTGTTTTTCTGAGGATGAAAGCTTTGTGCTGTTACACTGCCTATATGTGCTCTCCTAAACGAATAGCTTACAAACCCTGTGAAGCAGTTTTAACACAACAGCAGAGCTCTCACAAGTGTTGAATGTTTCAAGTTTCAAGAAAATAGATGGTGTACTTGTCACATAGTGTGGCTGGCCCAGGGTTGCAGTTTACTTCCACTATCTTTGCTTCCACTCTCATATTTGTCACTTCCGAGCTACTGCTCTTGGGAAAGAGGCAGTCAGGAAAAGGTAAGAGGGAAGCACAAATTGAAGGCAATGGTTTAGAAAGGAAAAGGTGCAGCTATAGCAATCAAAAATATGGATATGGACTGCTCAGCCCATGACTTCTATTCACTTTACATCCATAATTTCTCCTGACAGACCTGACATCACACACAAATGCAATTACTGAGGTACACCCCAGATGCTGTAATGTGTTGACAAAAGGACTGATGAAGGAACAACAGATGAAAAAAAGAGAAAAAACCCTCCTACTTGGTGTCATTAAAAAATATTGCTCCCAGGGAATTTAGAAGCTGTATGTAGCATAAACTTGGCTGGACATATGCAGGTCACTGTAACAGTTCAGCTGGATCTGGATTCTGACACTCTAAGTTCATGCCACTCCAGTCAGAACCAGACATTTAATGAAACCTTCCAGCTGTGCAGTGAAGCCATATTTTACTATCTTGTGTGATCATCTGGCTTGCCTGAATTGGGATGCCACACAAATACACTCCATGCAAACATAGATGCTTTTATTTGTTAAAATAATATCTTGCTTTGCTGCTTCTCAAAAAGAGACTAAATTAATACACAAATTTTTCAAAGTGAGAACACTCATTTCAGGAAAACTATGGCTGCTTATTGGGGTATGGATGCATGTTTGCAGAACCAGAAGTAGATTTTACAAGAGTCACATTTCTTTGTTTGTATCATGGAGTATATTCCCCTTTAAATACACAGTCCAAAATTGCACTTGGAAAAAATGTCCTGCTAGGTGGTAGGTGGTAAGCAAAGTAAACTGTCCATACTTGTGTTGTTCTTTTTCACTGTATGTCAATCATGTTTTCAAATCTGGTAGACTACTGACTGGCCTTACATATGCACTCAAGGCTCAGACATGAAAAATCCCTCTGCCACAGATCCTTGACTCCAGGCTACAGAGACACAGATGAAGAAATACTCCATCTTCACACAGGTAAAATCTGGACTGCTTGGACTGTGTCTGAATAAACACCAGCTGGACTCTAACATGGCTTTTCTTCTGCCCTAAATTCCCAGAGAAGTTGTCTGCATCCCTACTGTCCCCAAGTGCCTACATACAAATGCCAGTACACGAAACCAAACTGCAGCTCCCATATCAATCAATAAAAAATAGAAACCCATAATTTCTATACTGTAGCTTTTGTATGGGGATTTCAAATAATCTACCTTTGATGCAACTGACAGCGCCTTTGTTACAGAAATTTTGTCTTTGGTATTATCTGTGAGACTGAGATGCATCCAGGGAAATCCCCTATGTCCATTGCAGCTCTCTGAGCGTCCTCCTTCAGCTGAAGCACTAAAGGTTTTGGCAAATGCCAAGTGCACTCAGTTTCCATTTACCTCAACTACCTGATCAGCACCTAACAGCATCCAGCCCCTGTGAGAAATGGATTTGTAGAGAATTCTCAAAGCCTGACAGAAGGCTCACATAGTATGTATCTGTATGCAAACTTTGAGATAAAAAATGCTGACTTAGAAATGCCACGGGGTAGGACAGACATTGCTGAGAGAGAAATGGAACTAGAAACAAGCTTCAAATGATGGCCTTGCAAATAGACTAGATACTTTGGAGAAATAGAACTATGACAGATGCATTGCAGTAGGACCCACAAGGGATAATTTTAGAGGATTGGCTTTAAGGCATTAACAGCTTTGTGTGGCAAAAGCTGATAGGCAAAGAAACACTTATAATGTGTTGTCATTAGGAAATAGTTTGGCTTCTGATTGTGATGGCATGAATTGTTACATCTGTACTGTCTCACCTTCACATGAGACTGAAAATGGAGTAAAAGCTTTTAAAATGCTTCTCAGTTGCCCCAACTCTGGATCAGAAAAAAGCATAATCAGACAAGCCTCAAAGAAAATTTCTGGCCAGTCTGCATCTAAACTTTGCCACTAAGGCCTAGGCTCACATGAAGTCAAAGCTCCACCTTCATTGGTATAAACATCAAGTAAAATCTGAGATGAGAAACAACCTTGCAGCAGAATAATTTCTGACAGTTTATGGTTAAAAGAACAGAGTACTGCAATTTGAAATCACTGCTTATGTAACAAGAGCCTGAGAACAGCACTAATATTTAATTGACGGAAAAGTAACTGAAGGAGAATTGCTTGGAGATCTGCCAGAAGGATTTTAACAGCTGGAAGTTGAAAAGTGATTAATTTTGACAGCAATAAACACTCCATGTTCATAAGCAATTATGTCTAGGTTTCTGAGCTGTTTAAATTATTTTTCTGTGTACTATTAACATTTTATTATCCAGATAGGAATTCGGATTAATGCAATTTGGGAAATTAATTAAAACCCACTTTTTCCTAGCAGGTACCAACTTATCGGGGGAAAAGTGAATGCATCCTGAAAAGAATAATTCCTAAGAACTGATCTCAGTGAAAAGTGACCATTCTTAACACCATCTCTTGAGAGAAGGCACGGGATTAGTGCCAGGGTAGGCTCAAGAAAAGAGAGAAACACGGAGTTTTTCTTGAACAGATAGTAGCTGCAATATGTCTGCCACCTAGCTTTGTTATCTCTCCTGAGATACAACAGTGGCTACCAAAGCCATAGAAAGTTATAAAATACAGTCTCCTTTGAACAGACACAAGCACAAAACCCTGACTGTATCAAGACAAAGAGCAAGGGCATTAAGGGTAAACTAAAATAATTTCTTGAGTGTACTACACAATTAGATACCAGCATTGGAGTGGCCAAAGTGAAATACATTGGCTGGACTTACTAACTTTGTGGTGGATCTTGAAGATGAGGTGGAAACAAGATATGGGGAATGGGAGGTCTAAAAAGACAGGTTTAGGGATATCAGGTGAGGGGAGGGCATTCTCAGCCATGAAACAAGCTGCAGATATTAGTGAGTGGAAGACGTGGTGTGGCTCCAGCCATGCAGAATATTTAACCAGTAAAACAAACCTCCCTGGACATGCTCTGCCTTAAGCACAGGCCAGTACAAACCTCCATCCAGCCAGGGAGGGTGGCCAGCCTAATTGCACCCCATTACAGGCAGACACTGAGGTGAGCAGATACAGCTCTCCAGTTGTAGATGACCATCTTCTGAAGCCCATCCTTACAAAAGGACAAGGCACCAATGACAGCCCAAGTGGAAGAAAAGACTAAAGCTAGCTCTGCCCTCCTACCTGTGTCTGAAAGAACTTGTCCAGATGGCTGGAGATAAAAGAACCCAGAGGAAACAGATAAAATGACCTCGTTTAGGGAAGAACATGACTGGGATTTTTTTTTTTCTTGCAAGTGTTATGGTTACAGCTGTAATAAAGCTTTTTCTTACAGAATAAGAAGACACAGTCTTAAGATGCACCAAGGGAAATACAGGTTGGATATTAGGAAAAAGCTTTTTACAGAAAGGGTGATAAAGTATTGGAATGGTCTACCTGGGGAGGTGGTGGATTCACCATCTCCAGATGTGTTTAAGAGAAGACTAGATGTGGCACTGGGTGCCGTGGTTTAGTTGAGGTTAGGGTTGGGTTGATGATCTTGGAGGTCTCTTACAACCTAATGATTCTGTGATCCACAAAAAAGAGGGAGGGAAGCAAGGGAAGGCTGCTCCAACAGCCAGTCCTGAGGTACTGCCAGTTCCAAGGAGCCCACAACAAAAGACAACCTCCTTCACCTCTCTATATTGTCGATGTGAAACAAAAGCAGGCTCAATTTGCAGTGGTTTCCACAGGGAACACTTTGTACTGATAATGCAAAACATCAGCCCTCATGTCTGGCATCAGTGCAGCCTCACCACACCTCCTGTGGGACTGAAGAGGGCAGGGGGTGGTGCAGTCTCATGTGCAGGCTAGGGAGCAGCAGCTCAGAGAAAACAAGGTGCAGGGAGCTGCACTGGCACAGCAAATGCACTGATAGGCACACACCACCTATTAGATAAACACATGGGTGATCTCAGTGTGGAAGAGGAGACTACCTCAACTAATCCTTCTCTCCCTGCTGCACATCACCCAGCCTGTACAAAGCTGAGTAGGGGATGATTCGTTGCAGTGCACTTTTGTCCTAGCATGGGAGATTCCCAAGTTCCCATATAATCTCCTGGCTTTCTTCCTCATTACAAGAGGAATTTAAAATATTTGCCAAGCCCTTGGCACAGTTTTTGAAACCAAGAACTAGTAAAACAAGGTGAAGAATGCAATTGCAGGAGGGCAGCTACATTTAGGAAGTGGCTCTTGGGAACTCTGCGGTGTTACTTTGATCCAGGCATTTGATGAGTGTTTAAACTGGTCTCTAAAGACAGTGATTAGCTTACACTAAATGCACTCTTCCAAACAGCTTTACTTCAGGAAGATGAGTTAGCTCACAGGCTGCTTTGTAGACTAGGTTGCAACTGGATGTATTTCCCATAGAAGTGAACTAAGAGGAGGATCATCACCAATTTTCCTTAGTGTGGATTAATGCATGCTTAACTGGGCCTCCATCTAGTCAGTTTAAAATAGAAAATTCCTTCAAAATGCTTACCTCCACCCCCATTTTGCTCATTTCACCTCTAGATGCTCCCAGGCTCAGAGATAACCAGAAAGAAAAGAGGAAAGAGTGAATGTAGCAGAGAAGAAAAGGACAGGTGAATCATGGGTTTTGTTGGGCCACACTTATTTTTATGGGTGTGTTGAAATCAGGCAGAGATCTAACACAGTGCCTATCACCAGGGTTTTTTCCTTCATGGGGAAAAATGACATGGTCCCCCTAATTTGTCAGAGACCTTTCACAGGTGGAAGCTGAGAACAAGAGCACCAGGCCCACATGTGGAATGCCTGACTCACTGACAATGTCTGCTGAGCCAGGGGGTTTATTAGGTAAACCTCCAGACAGCTCCAGTGTCAAAATTAAAGTTTATTTAAAAGAGAAATCTGAGAAGCTGCCAAGAATGAATGGACATTTCTTTCTCTGTAATCTCCCAGGGTTTTATTTCAGGAAGGGCTAAGCAGGGTATTGGCATTTAGCCCCAGGAAGCATCATGCTTATCCAGTCCCATCCAACCCACCACATCCCTGCATGCATGGACATTTCTTCCATTGTAATTTCACAGTGTTTTATTTCACTAGGTCACTTCAATCTTAGAAAAAGGTTTTAACCAGGAAGATGGTTACAATAAGCATCATGTGCTATTAAGTGCTTTTGAAATTTAATGTCATGGCAAGTATAAGCGCCGTGCAAATTGGATTAGGTTCAGAAATAGTCTTCTTTAGAGTGCACTAGTGCATATTTATTGAGCCTCCATCTAGTTAGTGTCAAACAGAAAATTCCTTGTTAAAATGGCTGATTTCCACCCCCTTTTTGCTCATTCTATCAACAGCTTTTTTCGTTGAAGACAATTAAAGAAGGACATCCCTGCATGTGTTTTAAAAAAAGACTGGATGTGGCACTCAGTGCCATGGTTTAGTTGAGGTGTTAGGGCATGGGTTGGACTCAATGATCTTGGAGGTCTCTTCCAACCTTATCATTCTGTTATTCTGTGAAGGAACAGCTGTTAAGAAAAATTAACAACAGCTAATTCAAAAACCCCCTTTTAAATACTTTGTTTTCCCTGTGCACTTTAGGGATCATAGCCACAAAGAGGGTATTATGTGAAAAAGGGGTGATTCTGGGTTTCCTACTTGGACAAAAGAATTTGAGGAAATATTTAGGCTTGCCCAAATAAGTGCAACAATTTACAGGGGCTCCAGGATCAAACTTTAACAGACATGACACAGTAAGCAAAATGAACCGCAGTCCTAATACCTTTTTGGTTTCCATTGATAAAATATGCAAGACATGTACCTCTCCTCTGGCAACATTTCTTTCCTTCCTTCTCATTAATACAGAGTCTTGTTATTGCAACCATCTGATAATCAGCTATCAGCCAACTACTTTCACAGACAATGCAAAATGCAGGTGTACATTTGCCTTGCAGGGAGTGCAGAGGGGTAGGATTCACTGGGAGATGTTGTGGAATTGCACTGCTTTCCTTGCTGGCTGTCAGTCATCTTAGATGTTGCCTATGCTAACTAGGAAAGCTAGCTCAACTGCTTGGTGCAGTAAGTGGGAATTTTGACATGACCCTCAACGGAGCCAATGCCTCAGGTCAGCTGCAAAAAGAGATGCTGCAGGATGGCAAGCATTTGGTCTTCCCATTTAAGAACTGAAAATATTTCATACCTCCTAACAGCAAAATATCTTTGAAGTGTCACATTTTTAACAAGAGCCATGTATCTAAAAATCCTGTGGTCAGTTTGGAACTTGTTCTCACAGGATCACAGAACCATTGGGGTTGGAAGGGATCTCTGGAGATCATCGAATCCCCCTGCCAAGGGAGGGTCACCCAGAGCAGGTGACACAGGTACGTGTCCAAGTAGATTTTGAATGGCTCCAGAGAGGGACACTCCACAACCTCCCTGGGCAGCCTGCTCCAGTGCTCTGCTACCCTGCAACACAAAGCTCTTCCTCATGCTGAGGTACAATTTGTGGTTTTGTTTATGCCATCGTTCCTTGTCCTGTCCCTGAGCACCACTGAAAAGTCTGGCACCATCCTCTTGACACCTGCCTTTGACATATTTATGAGCATTAATGAGAGTCCTTCTCAGTCTTTTTTTCTCTGGACTAAACAGAACTAGAGACTTCCAGTCTCTTCCCATAAAAGAAATGCTCCAGATTCATCATCTTGGAGACCTCTGCTGGATCTTCTCCAGTAGCTCCTTGTCTTTCTTGTCCTGAGGAGCCCAGATCTGGACACAGCACTCTAGATGTGGCCTCACTAGGGACTAGTAGTTCTCATTCTCCTCCTGACTCTAAAAACACAACATCTACTCACATATGTTTAATGACCATGAACATTTGCAGTGAACTCCAGTAATATGTAAAACAGGCTATCACTGGGAAGTCCTCCATCTTCTTTCTAATGCTGTCTTTCAGGGTGCAGAAGTGTCTTCAGTGTCTCCCATGCTCTGTAACTCTGTTCCATCTTTATTACTGCAGAGGTTTTTTGGCTTTCTCCACGGAGGCAGATAATAAAATTTATTGTTAGCTACAAACTCTATAAATCCAGTCTCTGGAAGATAAGCCAATGCAATATGCTGGCTTCAAAGCTGGCAGGATCCAAGTAAGCAGGATCATTTGGTGGATTTCTGCCTATAAGGGAGCTGAATGCCAGTTCAGGCAGGGTTACCAAAGGCAAGTTGTTTGTTTTGTATTGCAAAGCTAACATAACTTTGACTGAGGCCTCCTTTAGTTCTTGAATCTCCCAAGGTGAGGATGGGGTTAAAAGAAAGGATTTTCTAAATCCAACTCTGTTCCAAAAAGGTTAGGGATAAAACTAGCAGCAATTATGTACTGTTATTAAAATAGCACCTACAGCTAGAATGCCAGGAGCCTCACTAAACACACAGAGATGATTCCTGCACCAAAGAATTTTCAATATGAACAGACAAGACAAAGACAGTACTGTTATTCTCATTTTGCAAACACTGAACCTAGACACTGAGACTAAGTCAGCACAGCACGGTGATTAGGTCACTTGCCAAGGTCGTATAAGGGCTCTGTGCTAGAGCCCAGACTTGAGTCTATTTGTATGGCTCAGATATAGTTCTGTGCTTTGGAAGAGCTTACTTATCCTGAGTTTCCAGAATTGTGTTGATCCAGTTTTGATTTCCAGCACAAAAAGTCAGAAATCTCTGACTCCCACTGCACCCAATCCCCTCAGCAAAAAAGTTTGAGACCAGGAAGAATACATTTCTAGAAACCAAACCATGCTTTTTGTAGGCCCAGGCTCACAGTTCAAAGATTCAGTCAGACTGTTGTGTGAAAATGCCTACTTTTTATTGCTTGCAAAATAGTGATAAAGAATCCCATCTAACAACAGCCTTGGCCATCTGGCCTGGCTAAAAGCTTTTGAAGTGATTTATTCCAACAATTTTATAAAGATTGTTTTAATGACTGTCTTACTTCAAAACAAAACCAAAGCCAACTCTTTATGCTCAAAATCTCCATTCTACAGCTGAAAGTAATGAACTGGAGATTACAAAGGTAGAACTGCCAGTATTTAATTCTCACTTACTTTCAAGGGCATAAAGAACTTGATGACTCTTTGTGTTCCTAAAAAACTTTAAATATTTTGGGTTTTACATGGAGAATACAACTGAGAATTACCCACATCTAGAATGTTGTTGGGCTATTAGGAATTACTGGGAATTCTTTCACTTCAAACTCAAACTGAAATATTTTATGTGTAGTCTACAATAAGACATTGCATTGTTCTGAAACGTATTGCTGATCTTTTCTGGTTGATGCTGTCTTCTACCCTAGCATTTTACAGGAAATGGATGGGGATGAGAGAGATGTTTGTCCCCCACCTGCATTTCTTGCTTAAGAAGCAAAACCTATTTTATTCCTAACAGGTATGACAATGCACACCAGTAATTTCTGGTGAGACTTGTACATCTTGTTGACATGTCATTTTTTACTATAAAGAGGACAAAGCAATTTATATTACCATATTTTGCAAAAGTTATTTCAGGTGAATGTTTGGCCTCCACTACCTCTTTCACCACCATCTCTTTAGTTAGAAGTCAAGGTGATTGGTTAATTTATTTCCCATTAAAACTGATAACTCTTTTTTGAGTAGTCAAGCTAGCAGGAGTAAAAAAAAGATTTCTGCTTTTCTTTTGGCACTCATTCATGTATTTAGATAGAGCTACACTAACTTTCTCAGGGATTGTCTGCCCCCATTTAATGGAAACAATCCCTGACAATCATTTATTTCTGTCTGAGACCACACATTGAAAGCAAATGTGAGATTAGCCAGTTCTGATGATGTAGAAGCAGAATCCCTTTTGTGCCAGATTCTGAGCCCCAGTGTTAAATTCACCTCTTAAATTCTGTAGAAGGAGAAAATAGGAAGGAGTAAATTATTTCTGGAAGTACTGTTACAGAAATACTGCGAGAGTTTGTGTCACATTTAAAAAATTACCAAATTCATCATTAATTAATGATGTCATTTGCATTATTTGTCACATAGACCTGCACATGAATCAGTGATTTCCAGCATGACTGAGAAGGAGTCTGCAGGGAAGTCCAACTCACTAACATGATAATGGAGATCTGGCATCTTCAAAGATACCAAACAAAAACCCAAAACTCAAAAACTCCAAAATAAAACAGTGCACAATTGTTTTCTCACTAAATCATTCCAGCTTTGCAGATAGCATCAAACCATTACACAGGTTATGCTGCTTTTAAAAATAGAACGTTTCGTTATTGATTCATACAGATGTTCAATAAAAACAGAAGGGTTTTGTTCACTTTGAAGAATGCTAGCAGAATACTAAGCTGCAAATTAGAATATCAGATAAGCAAGTCCTTATTGACAAATTAATTACAGTTCTATAATTCATTGCTTTTTTTTAATCAAAAACTCATTAAGTCAGTGGGTGAGCTGTTCTGAGGAAGAATAATCAGAAGATAATCATGCCAGATTTGAATAATTTTATCACAGCTCTTCCACTTTAGGCTTCTCTAGTGATCTAAAGGGTGGGATTTGAACTTCATTACAAACTGCTTATGGATATAATGCAGATGGATGGGAAAGCAATTTGAAGAATTTTTATCCTGGTAATGAATTGCCTTTGAAGCTTGTGAGCTGGTTGTTGGACAAATTTGTAAACAATTAATGCGTGTATACAAGGAACTAGGACACTAGAAGTTTTGGATTTTATTAATTAAATTAGTTTCTAACCAAAGACTAAAGAACACTGTATATAAGGGGTTGTTTTGTCTTATTAAAAATGCCTTCCTCTGCTCTGATGTCTGAAAGTTTTTAAGGACTCCATCTCACTGGGCTGAGACCACGTCCCTTTATTTTTTCAAGCTACACCCTGGTCTAATAAAAGAGAGACTTTTCTGCCTTACTTCCCTTACATCCCTTAGATACTCAAAGCAGCTTCATCAATATTCCTTTGAGAACCTGCTCATGTGGGCATGTGCTCACCCAGCACTTTCCCAAGGGCTGTATCTTTGCAGATTGTGTTACCTGAACTATCCAGCTGCATCAAAAGGCAACAAAACCCTGGCCTGGTAGGTGGTGCATCACAGTCAGTAGAAAGCAGTGGCTGCATGGCACACCTGCAGTATCAGACTCCTAACCACGACCACCTGCTCATCTCATTCACCTCGTACAGAAAGCCATTTGCAGTGTGTGCTACCAGGGGCAGGGACTCTCTGTACAGAGTGACCCACTGCAGGCCCTGAGGATCCATCTCCATGCAGCAACAAGTAGGCACCATTACTGGCAATCTTGTTTGAGTCTCTGCTAAGACTGCTCTGCACAACTGCAGCAAAGCAGGAAGGTTTCTGTGATGCACACACACACAGACCAGTCACTCTTGGGCTACTCTCATTGAGGTGTGCAGGTAAGGACAAAGCAGACCCACAAACCTTTTCAATAAACCATTTCTCCTGCAGCTGGCACCTCAGCATCCCACAACCATGCTGTAGGAGCTGTAAACCTTAGGGCCATTCTTGGACATGCTCCCTTTGCCAGAGCATGGCATGCAGAAATCTCAAGGCCTGAGACTAACAGCCGTGTCCTCAGATTAGTGCAGTGCAGGTTGGGCTCAGTTTAGCACCCAGAACCTTCAAGAAATGAGTCTGAACAACATACTCCTAGCAACTCCAAGTTTTGGCAGGGCCTGAGTTTTGAAAATGTCATGTTTCAGCTAGCTGTAGTAATAAAAGCACAAACTCAGTAACTCGGTTTAAAGGCACATTCCAGTGTGTCATACTAAGCCTCCAACAGCCCTCAGGAGGCTGTCTCAGCATGTGGCAATGCGACTCCCATGTTCACACACCTGGCAGAATAAATGCTTCTTTCAATTAAAAATATCTTTAGGAATGCTAAGATAAGAAAGAGGTACACAGTGGCCACTTGTACACTGGTATCTACAATTTTCAGCCTCAGATTATCAAGCAGACACAAAGAAAGCAGCAAACACAGAATGTTTCTATTATTAATAAACTGGTTTCCCTCTGTGCACCTGAAAACATTTTTTCCTTGAACACATACATAACCATCAGTACATTACAGAGGTAAAATTCCAAAAGACTGTGGGGTCAAGGCTGTCCAGATAACATGTTTAAGTACAAGCATTCTAGTCGGTGCTGAAGGCAACATCTTGTTAACATGTCTCTTAGCAGTTTTTCACAAAATGTATTAGCTCATTACAGATAAGCCCTGAGCATAAGCAGTCTGGGTAATCTAAGTGAGAGAAAAAATAGTGCTTTTCAAAAGGATGAACTGACTGAAAGAGGAAATTTAACTTCACCAAGGAGACTGTCTCAGAAGCAGTTCCTATAACACAAATCACAGAAATTTCAAATGCTTAGTGTTTCTCCTTGATTTTCCCTCAGCTTGCTCTTCCTAGTGGTACTGATGACTCAGACAAATTGTTCAGGCTTGGAATTGGTAACACACAAAACCATTTCAAATTTTATTTTTAAACTTAATTTCTACCTTAAAAATATCTAGGGTTCTTTTTAAACCTTTGACAGGTCACTTGAAATGCATCTAAAGCCTGTCACATTTTTCCTGGATAAAACCCTCTTAACTTCTAGCCTAAGCCCATTAAACCAGGACAATGAGGCTTCTGCTAACATGAAATTCTGCATCTACAGAAATTGATGACAAAATGTCCACAGACCTCAGTAGGTCACGATATTGCTCCTTCAGACTTGCAGTATATGAATATTTATTTGCCAAAATATTAATCCAGAAAGAAATATTTGAAATAAGACTGTGCAATACTGCATGCAAAGAGCTTGACAGAAAGGTTAGTAGAATTTATATCAGTGAGTATATGTCGAGCTGTACATCAATTGCTGGGCTTTGTTACTCATTCATCCTGGGAAGAATTTCATTCATTGCTCAAAATTCTTCACTTTTAAAAACATATACATTGCCAGTATGCAAAGTAACTGGTTTCCAAAATGTTTATTACTGCCCATTATAAAACAGAGAAAAGAGACTTCTAAACAAAAAAGTATGTTGAGGCTGTGTTCTAAAGATTGATTAAAAATGGAGAATTAATTGCTCTTTCTTGCAATTTTTAATCATGATACAAGAAGGATATGCATTTGTTTCATAGAATTTGGTAGTACTTCGCTTCATCTTAGTGATCAGATTGCTTCACATTGTTTTTATGGAGTACCCTGTACCTTGAGATTGCTTGCTCATCACACAGGTGAAGGGAGATGGTCTTTCTGAACAGAACTACCTAGATTTCTGATAGTATTTATAATGCTGCAACTTCAATAATTTTAAATAAACCTGTATATTTCATTTCTCTGAAAACATCCCTGACATCTGGTGTCCCATAGAGCTGTACTTGTATTGTTTTCACAGTGTCTTAGTTTAGAAAGACAGGTATGTGCCAGGGAAAGCTGGAGCTTCCCTTGGAATGGAGAATGTAAACCCCTCCCTCTGAATTATTATAATTTGGAAATTAAGGGGCTTTCAGGCAAAGGTATGAGAATAGGAATAACAGTTCTTTATCAGGAATATTAAAAATACAAATGTAGTAATACAAAAAAAACCCAAGCAAACAAACAAACAAAAAAAAACCTAAAAACACTGACAGGGTCAGAACACGACCTGACACCCTGCTGGTCAGGCTGTTGGCAGCAGTCCAATTAAGTCTTCCTGGAGTGACAGATGTGGTTCTGTTTGAGCAGAGATGATCCTGTAGAAGGGTCCAGCAGTGGCAAGATGAGTCTGGTCTTCTTCTGGGAATCCAGTGGAAACAGGCAGTCCTGGTGTTCAGAATCTCAGTTTTTATCCAGGTAGAAATGCTTGGCTCCTCCCCCTGGGTGGAGCATTTCCCAATGGAATGATGTAATTGTATCAGCCATGCAGTGAGCCTTGATTGCCCATTAACAGCAGATATCCCCTGGAGGGAGGATGGGCTGTGGAAGAGATAACACTGCCCCAGCTGGTTTTAGCAGCTGCCCATTAACAGAAGACACCAGCCCCCTCCCACTGGAGTTATGAAGAATGGGTCATAGAAGAGATAAAGAAAACACTTCCCCAAAGGGTTTCAACAGATGGCAAATAGAATACACACTTTTGGTTACATATTGCAAGCCAAGACACACAGTCACAGGGGCAGCACTGTGCAACCAGTGTTGAGGCAGCTGCTGCTACTGAGCCAGACCGTGAGGGATTTCTGCAGCCACGTGAGCAGCTGTGTGAGTGCTCTCTGCCACCCACGTCAGAGAGGCTGCAGTCCATCCAACCCTGCCTGCAACTGGAATGAGAACATGTGTTTGCCTGCCTGCCTGCCTGCCTGCCTGCCTGCATGCAGACATGCCTTTTATCTTGTGATACAGCCAGCACTTGGAGGATCATGCCAGTTCTCAGACAGTTCAGGTTTTGATGGGACACCCTTTAAGGTGAGAGGCAAGAAGGGTTCTCTCTGTCCCAGGACATTCATTGCATTCTGCTGACTGTAAAGGGCACCCAGGGTAGATTGAGATGAAGACATCCATGCTGTGGCCATCTAGAAGTGGGAAAGTTAAGACTCGTTTTAGTTGACAGGTGTGAGCTTTGTAGTTAAGAAAATTTCCCAGTGAACAATTGGGTAGATCATCCTTTTGCAGTGCAGGTCTTTCCAGAGTGCTAAATGCTAACTCAACAAGCATAAGATTTAGTTCTTCTTAAAAATCAGCTTTGAAAACAGTGGTCTTTCTGGTGCAAGTCTGAAGACCTCCAGTGAAAATTCCTGATTAAGAGGACAGACCAAAGCAAGCCCTTCCCTGTCTGACAGGTTGCTGCCAGTGACAGCAGGGTGGAGCAGCCAGTGAAACTCAGCCCTGACATGGGAAGGTGGTGACGGACCTTCAGAGGTCAAGGCTCAGTTTAGGGAGTGAGGAGGTGGATCTCCAATTAATTATAAACATTGGCACAGGTTCAGATGTTGTCATGCCTGTGACTTGATCGGTTTAGAGGAAATATATATCTGAAAGGAGGATCTGTCCAGAATGATTGAGTTATACTGCAACTGAAAGCAGAACAGATGTATAAGCAGAAGTGATGGTGTCACTGAGAATCAGTTACATATCTCATGGGAAAACCTTCATTTGTTGAATAAGGACAATATGCTGTACTGCACACATATCCTCCTATAAATGTAATCCATTTGCCCTGCTCTGAAAATATGTGTGACAGCTGTTCTGCCCAGAAGCAAAACGACATTTTATATCAAAAGCATTATTGATTTCCTCTCTTAACTGACTTTGGTAAAACATTAAAAGCAACTGTTAATATACAATACAAACCTACAGAAACTGTCTGTCTGCAAAGTGTAAAGGGTTTGGCATTTTCTGCTAACTCTTCATATTTCACAGCTTTCTGCATTTTGTGATTCTGTCAGAAGAAACATCTCCAATATGGATCGATCAGAGAAGAGTTGAAAAAACACGAGGAAGAACCTGCTCAGGCAAAATTCACAGACAAAGGTAAAATTTTTTGGTCTCAGACATGCATTCAGAATAAAAATGACCCAGAACAGGATGCAGGTAACCAAGTCTGTCAGTGTCCTGGCTGTGGGACCAGAGGATTACCAGTGCCTACTGGAGCATGGTACCTTTGCTGGAGGAATGGAATTCCACTTAAAAGCAGGTGAGGATCAGTTCCACACAAAATCCATGATCTGCTCCCTGCTGTACACTTTCTCCTCCCACCTCCCCATATCCTGGGGGATGGTAGTCCCAGGCCATCTGCCTGGGCCTTCATTCCAATCCTCTTCTCCTTGGACCTCTCTCTCTGAACTCAGACAGCCTTTGTATCCCATCAGGACTAACTTCATGTCTCTTTGTCCTTACCATATGGCCTAGCACTTACTCTGCACAGCTGGTAGGATAAAACACACCACAAAGAGGGCACAGGTGACTCTTAAAAGAAAGAATAGATGGTACTGCATTAGCTTTTCAGAGAAACCCTACATGCATGCTGTGGGTTGCTGCTACAAACTGCTGAAAGGCATTGTCATCAGGATATCTCAGCCATCAGCTTAATGCCATGCAGTTAAATTCTGAATGCTTGTGAAATGGTTCCCATGTCCTGTGGCTGAAAGTCAGTGAATGAACCCTGTGAGCAAGTCCAATTTTTCTGCTGCTTTTGGAAAGAAGCCAAGACCATTGGAAACAGGTTGTGATGTAAATGTAACAAAAAAAAAAAAAAAAAAAAAAAAAGGATGTCGTTCACTGGAATGGGGAAAATTATTCAACAACAGTCATATGGATTGAGAAAGATCAAGTCCTTCACCCAGAAGAACTGTATTTTTGCAAAATGGAACACCTCTAGCAGGCACTACAGCAAGAATGCCAATACCAATTACATTACAGATTCATAATCAAGCCACAAATAGGCTGTGGGAGAAGGAGATTCATGTGCCACGTGGATGTGAGAAAAATATATTTCTCTTACAGATAACTTGCCTGTCAACAAAAGGATGTAACTTCACACTGTGTTCTGGTTTCAAAACAAGGTTGTTTGATGTAAAAAAAAAATACATATATATATGGGGAAATTCCAAAACAGCTCAATTTGTAATATTTGTCTCCTGGGAATTCATTTACCAGGTGCATACAAGAACTGGGAACATTTCCTTTTTGGCCAGCTCCCCTTACTTGTACTGGCTGCAGGCCACACAGGTGAGACTCAGCTGCTGTTATGTAAGTTATTAAATACTTCAGAAAAAGAGAGAAAGATATAGAATGACATCTGTACCATCAATGAACCAAAGTCAGAAGTTTCAGCTGTTTGTATCAGCAGGGAAAATGTAATGATGTTTTCAAGACTCTTAAATTCATACATTTTGTTTATCCACAATAATCCCTGAGGAAGTGTAGTTTTGCAGTAGCTATTATATTTATCATGGTGACACTTCCTTGTTTGGTGAGAAAAACTCTTTTTGGATGCAAATGCATGTATTTTTTCTATTTTTTGATAAAAAAGTTATATATAATGCAAATAAGGAATGAAGAAGACTGTTAGCTTTTCTAATCCTGTAGGTGAGCTTAAATCCAGCAGCAAATAAAATATGCAGTTGAAAGATGTTTGTATGGAGCTTCAGCCCAACATTGAAGGTTAGGGAAGTTGTGACTGATTCACAGCTTTCACTGGTATGCTCTCTCTAAACTGTAAAAATATTCTACTGATACCTGTTATATTATATATCGTATAATATATGTATTACGTAATATATATATGATATAATATATTGATTATATTATATTATATTATATTATATTATATTATCCTCCGCTCACTTGCTCCGGA
>JANPWX010019691.1:1184024-1280798 GCA_024734555.1 Trochalopteron elliotii | reverse complement strand
CTTCTCTGTACTTGACGGGATGATATTATATTATATTATATTATGTTTTCTATTGATACCTGGAGATCTGTTGCTGCCAAATTGGCTGTTTTCCATTCCAGCTTTAGTAGTAGATGATATTTAAAGTTTTGCCATCAACAAATTGATTTTACATGAGAAATTGCCTTTGTCATCATGAATGATGTGTAATGGTTTACTGCAGATACTCATTGCTCAGAATATATTGGTGACCACTGTGCATTTTTCACAGATGCTACCAGCTTTGTTTTAAACCCAATAATTTTCATCTACTCCAGTCTAACAAAGATATTAAATAAAATGAATACAAACAAATCTTGGCAAACATTCATTATGTAGCACGTTTAAATTCTGGATCATCCTTTCCATAATCTCTTCGCCTGTTTTGTTGCTTTGGATTTAGGTGAATTCAATAAGAATTTCAGTCAATGAAAACTTTGGCAAGCCTGATTTTTGTACTGTCTTACTGAAGCATTTCATTCTTGTTTTTATACATGTTGCCCCAACAAGTCCTCCACACCATTTCTCTTTTGTTTTAATTCAGATTGAAGATGTCCTCCCATGGTGCAGTGATGATGCTATTTTGATTTTCATGCGTGGAAATTATTTTTCTGTGTTGATGTGATTGAAGTTTTTTTTG
This sequence comes from Trochalopteron elliotii, assembly GCA_024734555.1. Lineage (NCBI taxonomy): Eukaryota > Metazoa > Chordata > Aves > Passeriformes > Leiothrichidae > Trochalopteron > Trochalopteron elliotii. Next base: position 1,280,140 of record JANPWX010019691.1, on the reverse strand, counting down.
CTATTTTTTTTTGCTATTTTTAAGCACGTGATTCACAGAGGTGAGGGGTGGAATATGTTGACTGTGCATGACAGGGTAATGCCTGCAGGGGTGGCTTCTGTGAGAAGCTGGCAGAAGTTTCTCCCATGTCTGACAGAGCCAATTCCAGCCTGCTCCAGGATGGACATTCCACTGGCCAGGGCTGAGCCCATCAGGGATGGCAGTAACACCTCTAGGACACACATGTTTAATAAGGTGGGAAAAAATTATTGGGCAGAAGCAACTGCAGCCAGAGAAGAAAGGAGTGAGAACATATGAGTGATGCAGTTCTGCAGACACTGAAGTCAGTGGAGGAGACAGGAGGAGGTACCAGAGCAGAGATTCCCCTGCAGCCCCTGGTGCAGCCCATGGTGAGGCAGCACCCCTGTGCCCCTGCAGCCCATGGAGATCCATGGTGGAGCAGAGATCCACCTGCAGCCCATGCAGAACTCCCACACCAGAGCAGGTGGATGCTCAAAGGAGGCTGTGACCCTGTGGGAAGCCCACACTGGAGCAGGGTCATGGCAGGGTCCTCTCCCATGGCCCTGTGGAGAAAGGAGCCCACACTGGAGCAGATTTGCTGGCTGGACTTGTGACCCTGTGGGTAGCCCAAGCTGGAAGAGCCTGTTCCTGAAGGACAGCAAGCCATGGAAAAACAGGGTCCTGTCTCCCTAGATCACTCTGTGGGAGGAGGTAGAATACAGTGAACAAAGCTAAGCCTGGAAAGGAGGGAGAACTGGGGGGAAGGTGTTTTTTAGATTTGTTTTATTTCTCGTTATCTTATTCTGATTTTGACTGGTAATTAAATTCTATTAATTTTCCCAAGTTTTGCCCATGACAGTAATCTGTGAGTGACTTCTATCTACCCCTATCTCAATTCAGGAGTCTTTCACTATAATCTCTCTCCCCTGTCCAGCTGAGGAGAAGAGTGACAGAGTGACTTTTGTGGGTACCTGGCATCCAGCCAGGCTCAAACCACCACACTGCCCCAGGAAATGGTTTGAGAGAAGGGATCCTGCCCCTTTCATTAGTCTGGTGAGGCTTCACCTGGAGCGCTGTGTCAAGTTCTGGGCTTCTCAGGACAAGAGAGATGTGGAGCTCCTGGAGGGAGTTCAGCAGAATGCAACCAAAAGGATTAAGGGACTGGAACGTCACTCTTATGAGCAAAAGATGAGAGGGCAGGACCTGTTTAACCTCAAGAAGAGATGACTGAGAGGGGACTGTATCAATCTACGTAAGTACCTCAATGGAGGGGATCAAGAGGATGGATCCAGGCTCTTCTCAATGCTGCCAAGGAATAGGCAAGAGGCAACGGGCAGAAACTGATGTACAAGAAGTTCCCTCTGGATATGTGGAAGAACTTTTTTAATGTGTGGGTCACCAAGTGCTGGAACAGAGTGCCCAGAGAGAGTGTGGAGTCTCCTTCCCTCCAGACACTCAAGAACCATTTGGATGCAATCTTGAGTACCATGGGATCCTGCTTGAACAGGGAGGTTGGACTAGATCAGCTTCAGTGATAAGACAGATGTACCCTTCCAACTTTAACCATTCTAAGATTTTTTTGAATCTGTAATTAAATACCTGAAGGGATTTAAAAGATCTGTAGACAATGCATGTATACACATGATTTAGTGGTAAACTTGGCACTGCTGGATTTATGGTTTGACTCAATGGATCTTTTCTAAAATATTCAGATTCTGTGATCTTGGATCATAGAATCCAAGATGATTCTATGAATGAACAAGATTCTATTGGATGAACAACAAACTTAAAGAGAACCCATGGACTTACCAAGCAGTACAAGCTATCCAGATGTGTTAATCCTCTTGTGTCTCCAGAGGCTACAGCCACACAGCATGTGGATGACTGAACACCATGCCAGTACCACCTCTGCTGTTGGAGATGAGCTGTTTTCATGAGCTTCTTTCCTTGGAACCGAGAAGGGAGGTCTTCTTCCTTCTATCTGCTCTGCCATCCAGAAAAAAAATAGGATTTTACAGAAATAACTTTTCTGTTCAGAAATAACTTCCTGTATCATCCTGGTACACCCAAAAGATAGTGCCTGATACAATTGCACATATGCTCCTACAGGCAGGTGAGTATTAAGTTTTCCATTATCTGGTATTCCAGCAGAGGAAAGAAAATGTCATCTAGAGAGGAGAGTTAAAAGTGTCCAAAACTGTGCAGCAACTCCATTTCCTCATTTGTCCCTTCTATACGTATGAATATTTTTTTCTAACAAAATAAAATTCCTTCTTAAAATGAGCAAATTCCTTTAGAAAGAAGCCTAGATGACCAAATCTTAACATAGTCCTTGAAACAAGCTTTTAGGAACCCTCACATAACCAGGGACCACGAGGGATTCAGACAGTGCAGGAGTCCTGCAATCAGTCGAAACTGGGTCCCTACTTGTAGGATCAGAGGGCAAACACTGGAGTTTTTGTCTCTGAGACAGTAGATAACCACCTACAGAGAACACCATTTCAGAAGCTAAACCCTACAAAGTCTCCACTTCCCCATGGTGTAATTGAACTTCTACCTCAGTGCTTCTCCCTGCCTGAAATTTTTCAGTAACCCACCTGATTCTAAAGAAGACTTTCCCATCACTTAGCTTTTTTCAAAACAAGATAGAACTGAAGATTAGATTCATTCAGCCACTAACAGCTAGTCATTCTGTTGTTCCAATGCCTTTAGGAATTGCAAACAAATGTGTTTCTGGTGCTAAAAAATGAAACCCTAAACAAGCAACAAAATATCGCTGCCAGAGCATCTGTACAAGCCTGTGACTTATACCTCCTGCATGCAGTCATTTTTTCCTAAACAATGACCCAAGTGTCCTTGTTTTATAGGAAACTCTCTTGTCAGGAACTCCCTCCTGCAAATCCAGACATGCAGCTCAGCACAGGAAGTGAGGCTCTCATGGCTCCAGGCATTGTTAATCATTTTTAAATGATCATTAAAAAGCAGCAGCAGTGAAAGGATGCAGCTCTGGTGAGGTCAGATAAGAGAAATACCTCTTTGGGGGGGGGGGGCGGGGGGGTGGGGGGCAGTGTAAAATAAAAACACATTTTGCAGACTGAGTTTTAAACACTGTATTCAATGTCTGGGAGTTTAGGACAGGAAAAGAAAAATACAGTACTGATCTGACAGTTTCTGAGGCCATTCCTACCCTGCTTCCTGTGGCCCCTCATTCCCAGCAGACAGATCCACACTCCCTCTGTCTCCGTGCAACCATGGAGATTTTGCTGTTCCCAATGCTGCTTAGGTCTAATACTTCAGGTCTCTAAGACTTGACAATTCTCAAAGTGCTGCACATTGCAATAATACTGCTCACTCCACAGATTCTGGGTACTGTGCCCTGCCCCAAAAACTTTAAAAATCTTTGACTTGTTAAAGCCTTTGGATTTTATATGATTAAAATTCATATCCGATTTAAATCTTGTGATGCAGCCTAATTTTTGCAGTCTACGTGTGCTGTACACAAGTTTTGTCATCATTAATTATGCCCACACATGACTTTAGTGCCATTTGTGCCATCAACTAATGATGACATAAATGTCATTGACCCTATTGTTATGAGAAATGTACAGCACAATGTATTTCTTCTCTCCTCCTAGACCTCTCCTATATACTACCATATGGTTTCTTTACCAAGGGCATTCTGCCATCTGGGCTGTGGAGCCTAATGCCCCGAGGAAGACATTGACATAAACCAATTTATGTTAAGACCCAGACCTCAGACATACGATATCAGTGTGCCATACGGCTGGCCCCCACAGATGAGGATGGATTGTCAGCTCCCCAATAGCTTTCCCAATTCCTCCCTTCTTTGGTGGTCCTGGCTCTCAGCTGTGCCAGGCATGTCTGTGTGATCCCCTGGGACCCAGTGTGGCTAGAGATACTGCCCACCCTGCCACCAGGCTCCTGCCAAGGCCCCTCCCCAGCAGGAAAAGCCCTGGCGGCCCATCCTGAAGTCACACAGTGCGTTCTCACGGCACTGCCTCTGCTCAGCAAGAGTGGTCTCAGTGGTGGTATCACAATCAGATCTGTGGCCAGCAACCCTTTTACACTTTCTTTCTTCTTGTAAACTCTCCCAATTTAACCCCATAGTTTCTTAGCCCTGCTTGTTTCCTTGTCTACTCCTCCTCAGATTTTGAACCCCATCTGCCTCCAAGGACCTCTTTCTTTTACCTGCGTGAAAAACAACATCTGTTCCAGACAGGAGGAGGGTGTGGATGTAGAAGAAACGTTTTCACTGCAGATAAAGTTTGGATTTTTGTTTCCAATCTGTATTTGTTGACCATCATACAGATGCTGCCCTTCACCAGTACAGTGAAAACCTCCATAACCTCTGGTGGCACCTCCAGCCTGGGTGAACATCTCAGGGGTGCTCTGTGTCCCATCTCCTTGTTCAGGTTGCCAACCTTGCCTGTACAGGGGAAGTGTGCTAGCCAGCACAACCCTGCACCTCACTGCCAGGAGACCACAGTGAAGCTTTCAAACACAAATACGTGTATTTTTCAGAAAAAAAACAGAGGAAAAGCTAACGGCCGATGACCTTGAAAACAAGGCACAAATGTTTGCTTATTAGTCTTCACTTAACTTCACAATTCAGTCTTGCACCTTTTTATTAAGTTTTTTCTCTGCTTGCTTCATTGCAAAGCATTGAACCAGGCTGCTTGGCAACTAATTCACAACTGTGGTTGCTAAGGAACCACTGAAGAAAGTAGATTAGTCTCCAGTAACCTGTTTCATTGTCAGAGATGTTTATTTTGCATAAAGGCAATAACTGTACACAAAGGAGTTTACTGAACTTGGACGAACAAGCAAATTACGCTGCATTACTTTTCCATCCAACAGCTTTCTCTGCTGTCACAAAGCTTCACACAAAGACTTGAGCTTATCCTCAGGGAACAGGATTTATTTGTTCAAACTTGCGCACTCCATTGAGGCCAAATTGGAGGATGCTGGCTTGCAGGTTGCACTCCAGTTTTCCCCAAGGACATGCAGGAGGAATATTTGTGTCCTTTGCACTTTCTCTCTGGGTATGCTCACCTGCCAACCGCGGCACCAGCCCTTGGCCTTCCCAATGCCTGACAGGCAGAAAACAGCACTGCTGCTGGCAGGTTTTGTGCAGACAATTTCAGCTGCTGTCTGCGCCACAACAGAGCCTCCCCTGCCTGCACTGCCCTGCAGCCACACTGCCCCAATGTTCTGTCCACCCTGGGCTCTGCTGCCCTGACAGGTACTTCCATGCAGTTCTCCCAGATACAGCTGCCAGAGCCCCCCTGGATCAAACTTCTCACAAAAACTCCACCTTCAGCAAGGAGCAAATGCCTCATCAGCCATTTGGGTACAACAGGGAGACTGACTAAGTTGTTTTGTTTTTCTTTGAGACCCAGTTCCTCTTGCTGTCTTGCTCCAGCACTTTCTCCTAGGCCAGAGCCTTGTCTGTTGATGAAATTGCTGACATTTCTTCAAACACTTTTCAGATATCAACAGATAAACAAGACGGGATGAGCTGTTGAAGGAATACTGCTAGGAATTTAGAGATAAAGAACAAAAATAAAGGCAAACGATATTAAGGACTACAGCAGTCCTGCTTAGTGCTCCCAGGTAACACTGCCCATGCCACCTTGCTCTGTAAGGCTATCTGTGGTGTCCTAACACCAGCTGCTGACATAAGAACACATTTGCAGAATTTTGTGCACAGACTTCTGGAGATCCACAGGCTGGTTCTAAGAGCTCTCAAGTCAAGTCATAAAAACAAACCTATCATCAGTAAGCATAAATTCCTCACTACATCTATCAAAAATTCACGGATTTTCAGATCAAAACCAGATTGAAAGTCAGAAACCCAAAGTCTATATCCCTTAAAAGTCACTCAGATCTCCAGTCCAAGACATGAAGTGATCAAGAACTCCTCAATCCATTAATGAACCACACCAAAAAGTAATTTTACTTTTTCCTTTTTTTTTTTTTTTTTTTTAAGAAAAGTAAATCTTAGGATGACAGAAGGAAAAAAATTCCAACCATGAAATCTAGTGCTGATAACTATTATCAATTAGCTCTAAACGGAAAATTTCAAAAATTTCCTATGTGGGGCCAAATTAAGTTCCACAGGCATTTACAGTACAGCAGGTAGAAGTGCACAACAGCAAGTAAAACTAGCACATTCTTTAGTGAACAGAAAAACTGTTTGGGTTTCTTACAGGTTTATATCGTCTTCTGCCTTGCCAGCGTAGTAACCTCAGTTATTCTGTTCCTTCATGTCATCAATATGCTATGGCCTGTTGTCTTCATGCATGAAGACTGGCTGACTGCTGCTGAACATACTGTCTTCTCTCCAGTTATTGATATTTCAACAAAACCCCAAACTTTGGGACATATTTCACTTTAAGATTTGTATTGTCTTCTTCAAACTCCTTCAAACTAGTTGAAATTGGCTAGTAGGTAGCAAAGTTACCAGGGCAGGGGGAACTGATACACAACTGAAGAAACCAAATACGTTATCACAGAAAACTCAGTTCCTTAGGAAACCAGCTAAAAATTGATATACAAGCATTGCAGTTACTGAGAAAAAGCACAGGTCTTGGAAGATATGCAATCCACAGCTGAAGCTTAAAGGAAAAAATGATAAACCAAAGGTATTTTTACTTTATTTAATGCAATTCTGATATAGGCATCACTGCAGGTATTCCTTGGAAAGGCTTCCTGGACTTCCTCTTTCAGGTACTCTGAATCAGCAGGAAACATTTCATTGTGGGTTTAATGGAGAGAACTGTGCACTTACTTTTTGTGGAAACTGATAAGAGACACATCATCTCACAGTGTGTTTTGTGGGGCTGGGCTTTTATTACTCTAGTGAATAATGTGAGATTCTTCCCACCAGCACAAGATTACAAAGTGTGGTACAGGAACTCAGGTGCTAGCATGGGAATTAACTTCACAGCTATATAGCCATAAATAGAACCTCTGCCATGAAGACTCCTCACAGATGACATTTAGCAAAACATGGTGTCATCAATCTCTATTCTCCATTCATTCTTTACCCCAGGAGATCTCTAATTGGGGATGTCTGTGTTATACTACCTTATGTTACAGTGTCTGGAGGCTGATGTAACTTTTACAACATACTGAGAATCCAGTTGATAACCAGTCCTAGGTCATTTTCTTAATTTACCATTGATTAATGAGCAATCCAGCTGTTGCAAAATTTTCCCAATAGAGGGATTTGTTAGGTCAAGGAGAGGTGAAAAACCCCACCACTTAAGTTAGAGATGCTTTGTAGAAGCTTCTACAAAACAAGTGTTACAAACACTAAATTTTCCATGTCAAATTTGTTAAACAATGGCTTGTGTTATACTCCCATGGAAATTTTCTTGTAAAAGGAGAGGGCTGTAATTCTCTTCTCTGTTTTCAAAGTATGATCTCACTGTCCAGATCTAGTTAAGGACAGAAGCAGCCTGAAATTGTAATGATGAGAACAGGAAGGGCATCTGTGTGCTCTTTTCACTAGTCCATGAAAGACTTTTCACACAAGTCTACACAATAACCTGGTGTGATCGTCCATGTAGCAGGATGTTCAAGACGAGGTTCAAAAAAAGAATCAAATAAAATGTCTGGATCATATCACAAAACACGCTACAATTATTCCTTTGGTTTTGTTGGAACACTTTAGAAATCTTAAATAGTATTTCATTAAAACTATGGCAATTGATACCAATGGTAAAAAATGTTATATATGAAAAAATTAAAATGTTTTAAATTATGTTTAAAATATAATTATTCTCAGTTAATGAGAATACTGAGATTAGTTCAGCTGGTTACACCACGTTACTAATAACATCAAGGTTATGGGTTTAATCCTTGTACAGGCCATTCACTTAACAGCTGGACTCAATGATCTTTGTGGGCCCCTTCCTACCCAAAATATCTGTGAGTCTGTGAATTATGTCCACAAGAACCAACCAACCACAAAAAAATCCCAAATAACTTGCTTTTTAAAAATACTTTAAAAAATACTTTTTAAAAATGCTTAAAAAAATTTAGTAAAATCAAAAGTCGTTTGAAACATGGTGAATTTCAAATGCATCAGAAAGTTTCCAAAAGGTCTCTACAGATTGGGCTCTCTGTAGATCAGAGTACACATACTCACGTATTCTAAAAGTTTGAAAGTCGTTCCTGTGAGGTTTCTACTTAACTTGAATAGGTTTTCAGAAGCTTTTCTGGAGAAATTAAAACTTAAAACAAGTCTCTGATCTTAAATCTTATTTCTTGTTCCTTATAGAATTATTTCCTGTTCTTTACCCCTCAGACGAACACAAAGAATGCAAAGTCTTGGTCAAATACCATGTGCTTACGTATGTCAGTCCTGATGGGGCATGAATTGCTCCCACAGTTTCTCATTCTGCAGAGCAGTGCTCAGTTCTTTTCCACACATATTGACTATGATGTCAACAAGACACCAGTAATGTCAAGATCAAGATAAGAGAGAAGGAAAGGAATTAGTGCTGTGTTTAAAAATTGCAAAAAGAAGAATCAGTCTTCAGACATTTAGGGATAATGATCTGGAACATGAGGATAGCTGAGACCAAAAATGGGGGCAGGGACACAACAGGAGAATAGTGCATGAAAGGATAAGGAGTTTTCATTTTCTGTTCAGGCAGGAAATTATTAAAGAGGAGCCATTACAATTCCTAAGCATCCTTTCTTTTTGCTGTGCCTCTGAGGCATTTCTTTGGCTTCTGTCTCTAGATAAGTCTGAATCAGTTATCATTCCAAGCAGGTGCCAGTGCCAAAACATTTGCACCAAAGTACAGGTAATTCAGACTCTGGGCCCCAAATGGCTCTTCTGTAAGTAAACCTGCTTAGATTTCCCTCTACAAAATGATGAGTGTGAGGATAAGTACTTTTGCAAAACAGATCATGCCATCAAAGCAGTAGCCCTTGAACTATACTTTATCCTGCTGCCAGCTTTCTTCTGGAATTACAGAAAAGCAGTATAGTTAACTGAGTGTAAAAATAATTTAAAATACAAGGTGCAATATGCAGATGTAGATGCCCATTTTGGACAAATGCTGCTGAAAGCAGTAGAGGGGCTCCACGGAATGTATTCTAGTGGAAGGGGAATTCAATTAGGCATGAAAATTAAGTATTTCTTTGAACGAAGAAGTAAGTGCTGCTGCTGCTCAGAATCAACCTGCAACAAAGCCTGGCCATAAGCAATTCACAAGTGAGTAAATCCTGACAGAAGGAAAGCTGTTGCTTTTTGGCTGCTGCTATTGGCATGGTCTTAAAACACACATCAAAAGACACAGGTGAAGTTAGGCACACTGCATATCAAAATTAGAAATGAAAGGATACAATTTCCTTTGTAGAGTCTCAAACATACCTAATTTTCTTCTAGTGCCTGAATAACTAAAATAATTGGCTGTGAAGACAAAGAACCTCATAAGAGTCATCAGATTTCAAGAACTACTCTAAGCATTTGGCCTCACTTTGTGCAACAACACAGACTGTGGAATGTCATTAATGGGCTGGATTTTTAAAAATAAAGTGTCTCCTGCCTGGGTTGGAATATTGTTCTGTCAAGATATCCAGGCCTTGATTTGGAAACATGAAATATCACCAAATCCACAACATCCCTAAGTGCATTGTTTACTGGATAATCATAGTTATGTCTGATGTAGCCTGAGCCTCTTATTGCCAAATTAGAGTCCTCTGCAATCACAGATCCTGTCTTTCATGCTTTTAGATCTTGTGGGCTGAGTACCACTGTAGCAGCAGGTTGCATAGGCAGCTGCTGGGTGTATTGCCCAGTCTGGGTGAGTGCAGGGGAGACACAGTCAGCAGTGCAGAGGTAAACCTGAGTGTACTGGTTTTACTGAGCACTCACAGTCTGTTCCTGTGCTGGAGATGTCACTTTCTGCCCCCACCTAAGGGCTAGAAGCACAATGATGCTGTGGCTGCTAAACTTGTCTGCCTGCATCTGGGTGATGGAGGACAGTGAGCCTGACAATGGTCCATGGACCAAGTGAGTCGTGCTCACAGGCCACAGGAGATGGTCTGGCATGACAGTACCCAAATCAAGTTTTCTTTTCATTTGTCCACTTAGTTTTTAAAAATATTGGACAGAACACTTTCCAAATACCCTGACTAATGCCATAGACAGGTCTGTTGATCCTCTCTTCCTACTGTTTGTAATTCTGGTCACACATTCAGTGAACAAGCTTCCTCCCATGCACTGTCACACTCCAAATTCATGCTTTTTTGATTATCCAACACAACCCTTGAGCCTGTCAGAGTCAATGCCCTGCAAAATACAAACTCAGAGCTGTGTCCTATGAGAATCCATGCCTTTTTCTTTGATGGATGAGGTTGTTTGGGTGTTAAAGGGGGAACAAAACCGAGCACATACAGAATTGTTTGTCAGCATTAGGATGTAGCCTTTACTATGGGGAATACTTTTATTTACTCAAGTATTGTGTCAAATTACTTTTAAGTGACTGCTGCAAAGCTTCATAGCAAATATTAAACCATCATGTCACATATGTTATGTGTCTTCATAAGATTAGAGATCACTGGGCTCACTAGAGTGAACAAAGCTATTCCAAAATATCCTGTTAAAATTACAACCAAGAGGGCTTCAAACCCCATTCTCAAATATTAAAGCAAAGTTTGCCAGTCCAGAAAGAAGGGCATGGACATAGGAAAGTGCAGATTATGTAATGATAAAATCATATACTTCTTTAGCACCAAAAGAAAAGTGTTCAAAGAAAACAAGAGGTTTCCAAAAAAACCAGAATGTTTCAAAAGTGAAAATACAATGAAAAAAACAAATAGATTTTGACTTTTAAAACATGACTCCACTGCTTTGTGGGCACAACTGCCCAGGTACCCCTCAGCCAGATCTTCTTGTTTGCAGCTACAGCAGCTTTCTGAGGTAAAAAAAGAATTATCATTCTACATATGTTTTATGTTTCTTTTTAAATTTTTTCAGGGAATTTTCCTCCAAAGCACAGGCTTCTCTTTGGCCTTTCAGTGTATTTGAGACCATTTTGTTTGTGTTGCTTCCATTCCCTGTGACACGCTTTGTCATGCCTGTTCTTCTACTGGTGAAGTGATCAGAAATGCCCATGGTGTCAAAAAATGGATATGCTGGAGATATATGTCACATATTAATGGCATTTTCTGGCTTGTTCCTTACAATTCCCATAAGGGTTACAAATGCTTTTTTTTTTTCTCCTTTAGCCACATCCAATTATTGGGTTGACATTTTCAGAGCTGCTTATCATGGACGTATACATATATAAAATATATTTTTCTATGCAAATAATGTCCTCTTTCTCCATCTCTCCTACATGCATGTCTTTTGTACTTAACATACTGAATATTATGTGTCAGTTTATATTTCAATAACATGAGATCACTCTGTAGCTCTCCTGAGTAATATTGAAAGGTTGCATCCTTTAAAACAAGATAATAGCAACTTGTAATAAAAACATCAATATGTACTTACCTGCCTTTACTGCAGAGTCAGCTCTTCCCCAGATTTTTATGTTTTGAAGAAGAAAAAATCAGTTGGCTACTCTATTGGCTGTAAAACATGTGTTTTTTCCCTTATTACTTCTGACCTGTAGAAATTGCTTGTAGAATTCATAGCATTTTACGTAGTTCTCAAACTTTTTAAGGAGGATTCTCATTCAAAGCAGTCCCTGTTCCACAAATGTGCCCTAGTTGATCAACTTAGTTTCAATCTGGATTGATCAACCCCCCAGTTTTATGACATCCAAGGGTCAAATAAAGTCAAGCAGCATCAAAATTTCCTTGAATGAATCAATCAACTCCAAAGAGAACAATCTTTCATCCACTGTCACAACAACCTTAATGTGACACCACGGACAGACAGAAAAATCATATTTGGGCAGTAAGGACTTAGGAACTACTTCCAACCAACATGAAGGTGTATAATGTGCTACTGGCAAATACTGTTGGAGTTTCTACAGGACTGTACCATCTCCTCAGCAATGAGAAAGCAACAAAAGATAGCTGATAAGCCAAATGAGAGAACTGCAGCAAGTGAAAGATACTTGTAAGATGGTCCCTTTGCAACTGTGAGGCTGATTAAAGATCCCAGAAGAGGACATGGGAAAAGTTAGCAGAAACAAGGAGTGCCAGCTGGAAAAGAATCTACAAATCCACATCTGTACTAGTGCACAGGTCACCAGGCCTCTCATGGATATCATAAAAAAATTACAATGCTTTGAAGTCCCAAATTCATCTCCAAGCACTGAATTTCCACTTGGCCAGATAAAATCTATCTAAAGGATCTTCCCACTTGACTCTCTCAGGCCAGTTTTCATCTAAGGAAGAGCTTCTAACTCTCTGCTTTCCAACACCCAGATCTGTGTCACTGGGCTGAGAAAACAGACACCTTTTGGTGTGGGGGTGCATTTTGCTTAGTTTAATGTTGAATTATAAGTTGAAGTTAATTGTAAATTGGTTTGTTCTCTGTACTCCTTTCATTACTTGTTTCTGACTTCTCCCTACCCTTCCCCAGTTACAGTCCCCTGATTGGTTCTTCCCCAAGTTCTTCCCTAAAGACAGTTAGCTGTCAGTCTTAAGTTATGTAATCCCTGGCCCTGTCCATCACTCCGGGGCCTCTCCCTGAGTCTGGAAGATTCTAGGAGAGGCATCGAGTGATTGGGCAGGATCCAGGCTTCCCCCTCCCACTTCTCCATGATTTGTTAATGTATAAGTGTGCTATGTTACCAGCCACTCCCCTACTACACCTTATTGGCTCTCTGTTGAACCCTCCCCTAACTCCCACCTCCCTTTATAAGGGCCCATCTCGGGGGGTGAGCTGTCTCTCCTGGGGCACTGGCTGTGGGGTGTGGGCGCTGTCCCGCACCCAATAAACTCTGGTTTGTTTTAATCTCTGGGGAGTCCCTCCTTTCATCTCCTCGCCTTAGCCATGGTAGCACTCCTCGGCTTCCAAGTCACACTGGCTTGCAGCGGTGCCGGGGCTGGCCGTGCTTGGATAAGTGTACACTGCTGCATTTTGGATAGCCAAATGACCCACAGAAACAGATGAGCTATGTCAGCACATGTTCCAGTGCATAGTACATATTCCATCAGCAGAGCTAGGCTGATGGTATCTGTGTGCTACTACATCCCATTTCTATCAGAAGGATGTGTTTATCAGCTGTAGCTGGAAGCAAATGTAAAATTTGTGAGTAAGTGGAAGGAGTTCATTCTTATTTCATGTGGATAGAATGAGTTTTGAAACAGCTTTGGTGGAGAAGTCCAAGAAAAATTTACAGTATCTAGAAATAAGAAAAATACAGGTTCTGATTAAGAGTTGTATGGAAATAATAAAGAGATAGAAATCATTCCGGTGCAAAAATGAGCCACAAATACACATTTATTTTATTTATGTTTTATTACATTCCATAAACCAGGGGAAAAAGCCCAACAGGACAAAACTCCAAACAAATCTCAAAATGTTAACTTTTCATTCCTGACTCATCTATTCCAGTAGTGAAAGTCAATGGAGTACTGTCGACTTACAGACCCCAAGGATCTGTTCTCCACTTTTTTTCAAGTACTGGATTCTATCACCAATGTTGCATTTCAGAATGTTTTCAAGATGCTGATACTGAAAGATGAAATAAAAGCATCCAGTAAACAGAAACAAAGGGAAGAATGGTCACAAAGTATTTGTCTGTACATGGTCTACGAATATTGTGCCAGAGAGTGGTTATGTTGGGTTTAATTAAATGAAGAGAAATAGGAGAAGGGTTTTCCACCTTTCAGCCCCATGACTGGAAAAACATGGTCACTTGAGAAGAATGAAAGATATAAAGGGAATATTATAAAACCACTGAGATGAAACAAGTACAGACATCCTTTAGAAACGAGCTTGGGAGTGTTTAAAATAGCACTGTGGATTGCAGCTTACAGCTTGCTTGAAGTGGCCCCACTAAAATCAGTGTCAAAATCTTCCTCTGATTTGAATGGATACAAATCCTGACCTGCTCCAAACTTAATCCCTGCACAAGATACACAAGAACTTGCATTATTATACATAGGACTTAACCATGAAAGGCGTTTATAGTTCCCTACACTGCAAACGCTTGCATATTGAATAAACAATGGTCTGCATATCCCAGTAAAAGTGCACTGTCCACAGATACTGCTGCATTTATTTCTGACCTACTCACCAAGGCAGATTTTCTCATGACTCGTGTAGAAAATCCACGGTGCCAAATGATGGGATAAGCCTGTGCTTAAGCAGGAGGTGCTGTTGGCACAACACAGCAGGAAACAGCAGGGCCGAGGTTGTTCCCCCAGGATTTTGCAAGGAATTCCGAGGATTTTTCCAGGACATGGGAAGGTTTACTCATATCTACATGGTTTTTTTCTCCTAGGATGAAACAGATAGAAGTTGAGTGTGGGGTTTTTGCTTGTTTTGGGGTTTTGTTTTGTTTTAGTTTTGGTTTTCAGTGGGTTTTTTTGCCTAAAAGCCACTCTAAACAGTAAGAGTAATTTGGAGAAAAGATCTGAAGGCTCAGAAACATGGAAATTATTTTCTGATACTAAATATGCACATACTAGTAATTATAAGTCTACAATGTTCAACTTCTTTGAGCGTTAAATATTCTAGTTTTTCTATGGCAACTCAAGAAACTGCTGCCTTAACAAGTATCTTCTTTTATTTGAGTGTTAAATATTCTAGTTTTTCTATGGCAACTCAAGGAATTGCTGCCATATCAAATATCCTTCTAAATTGATTTAGCTTTGGGTAATAAAACAGAATTGCTGATGCACCATAATTTCCAGAAAGACTGAGGACACAGATGGCAGAAGAAAATGGAGCTGTCAGAAACTATGAGCATTCCTATAGACTGTCAGGTTATCTATCCTGATGCTTTTCCCCCAGTACTGTCTTTCTGCAAATGTGCAGTGCCTCACAACTATTGACATTCAAAACAGAACAGTCTGCCTGGCCTTCTACATACACAAGTGGTTTGGAAGCCACGAAAGAAACTGTAAAAATCTATTCTTAAAGTATTGTTGAAGATAAACGTGACTGATTTATAAAAAGTGTCTTGTGCAGTCAAGGACAGTAGTGATAAATACCATGACATCTTCTCTATAATACTTAAAGAAGTCAAAAGTCCTCAAATTTCAGAGTATGGGTCTATAGCCAAGAAATGTATTTGGCAATAGATTCATATCAGGTCCTTTTTCTCCTTTTTACAAAGTGAGAAAATTAACCTAATTATGATTTTCTTTGCTGAGGTTACACCCCTAAGAAAGTAAAAAATTGAAAGTGGTCTTTCAACCATTTGCTCAAATTTGCACAGATTTGCAACAGAATCATTGTCAGAAACCAGGCTTCTGTCACAGCCTTGCTCTTTAGTAAAAACATCACCTAGCTTCAGATACTCTAAAAACATTTTAAGGTAATAGAGAAAAAAAGCCAACCAAAAAGCAGTAACTTAGAGGGTTATTTTCATACAATCTGAAGTCAACCAACTGAAGGATACAATCCAGATGATAAAACTCCTTATCCTCCCCATAAACCCTCAGTTACTTTCTCTAGAATCCGAATACGTGAGAATCTCTCTGTGTCTACCTAGTTCTTGCCACCACAGGAATCAGCCCAACTTAGTGACTTTCAAGAGATTGAAAGGCAGGTACAGACAGAAGAGACCTTCCAGGTAGTACAAGTGAGCAGAGCAAAGATTTCACAATGAAAATAATGAAGAGAAAAAGCAATAAGAAGGAGAGAATGGGGCAAACAGGCAGAAAATATCAAGTAACTTGAAAGAATGTTCTGGAATTTTATATATATATATATATTCAACATATATTTTGTTTATTCAAAAAATGGAATTCTTGCTCTTGGTTAAAAAAAATCAGTGAATATGGATGAGATCAAACACTGAGTCAGTTCCAGCAATGAGGGAAAATAGAGTGAAAGGCAGTTGCAGAATCTGGAGTTACATGTGAACTTCATTGGTCAAAATATGTTCTACCCTATTTCTATTCACAGGTAGTACTTTTATTTAAGTGCTAGACTACTTTATAGAATCCTTTTTTCCAACCGAGCAGATTATTGATTTATAGACGCTATAATTTTATGGAAGCATCTGGTATATAAAAAGTACATGTATTTAAATTTAATAAAACATTATTTAAAGACAGAAGAAACATCTGTAATGTAATTTCATTTCAGAGTATCTCATTAACTGGATCCACCCTTCTCCACAGAACTATTAATTCCTATGAGCAATTAAGCTTTCTAGATACTGTGAATTATTTACTCCCACTACATTTCTTTCTATTTGACATCTGTTCATTGAGGAAACAGGGTAGGTAAACAAGGACATAGAAGCCTGACCAAGTTATAAAAAGCTTCTTCAAAGTGTGGATACTGTTGATATTTCAGACTTGCTCGCACCTGTTTTAAAACCAGGGCCATTTGTGATTTTTTATGTCAGGACCCAAGAGCAGTATGGCAGGAAGGAGATCAAAAGCAAAGCAGACCATAGACATAGCATTTGCTCTCCATTCTTTATAGCACAGCTTTCCCACTCTGCACCTACCCCCCTTGAAAGCCACACAGGAAATTGGAATTCTACCAGAATTTAGCAAAAGGTTGATAGACAATATTGTAACTCTCCAGAGCGGTAGAGAAGCGTTTTACAGACACTTTCTGTCTGAATTTCCGGTCAGAAAATACAGTGTGTGTTTTATCCTTCTGATTCATACTATTGGATGAGACTGTGAGAATACCTCTAGAGGGCAAGGAATGAATCACTACTCTGTTCCATCATCCTCCTTCCCAGCCACCTGCAGGACACCACGACATCACTGTCACAGGCTTGCCAGCATGGATGTGAGCACGTGCCTGGTATTACCAGGATTTTTACTTGGTCTGCATCTGATGCCTCTTCATCAGCAGCAGGGCAGGTCTGCAAGCTTAGGTCTCTCCTATTTCTTTCTGACTAAAAAAATGGTGTCACAAGGCATACACAGTACACCTCACCCTTCTTTCCACCTTGTTGTCCTTTCATCCCTTCACTGTTCAAACAAGAAACATCAAACATTTTTCTTGTTTTCATTCCCACTTTGTCACATACGCTAAAAGCCAGCATTGCTTCTGATAATGAGATGCTAACACTGGGTCCAGGCAAGCCTTGCTCACCTGTGCTTTAAGCTGTTTCACACATTTTGTAAGCTTTTCATACATTTTCAGTTCTGTGAAAAGAGGTTACTGTTGGCTCTGGTAATTCATCAGCATAAGTTTAGCAAGACTGGGGACTCTGTGTTTCTCTATCAGGTTAACTCCAGATTCAGTACAATGTCTTTGAAAGTAAATAAATGTTAGCTTTCTAAAATGTCTTTGCAAAACGATTGAGTAATATAAAATATAAGAGGAAGTTTCTCTGAAGGATGAACCTAGTATGAACCCTAGTATATCCATGCTCATTGACTGAAACATCACAAAATTAATATGACACATAATCCCTCCCTTTGTACCCTTTGCACACTTACTAGAAAGTGGGCGGGATGAAAAAAAGAGGCAATTTTGTATGTCTGCATGTCTGTAACTACAATGCTGGTGCTCTTTCCGATATTAAATATGCAAAAATAAACCAACCCAGCACACACTTTCTACAGGTACTGTTCTTCTTGCCTGTGTTACACATTATAGGATTAGCTCAAATAAAGGAAGGCTTGGTTAGAGAAACACAGGAGATATCACCATCCCCCTCCTCTCAAAAGGCCCCCCTGACTCTTCTTCATTCCTCCTCTTCAGCAACAATCCCTTAGACTTCATTCCCTGTCTCAGCCCTCAGCCTACTCCCTCAAAAGACCCCTTCCCACGTCATTACCACCACAAAAGAGTTTTGCTCCTCCAAAGACAGGGACAGAATAAGGCATCCTGGCCCCATGGTTGGAAACTTATGGTATTCTGAGTCTAGTGAAAAGACTTGGACACTGAGTGGTTTCTGGTGGAGGCCATGAACAGCTGGGATAAATCCAAGAACTGCCTTGGCATTGATTTTATTTATTTCAAGGTCTTATTTGTCCATAGCCAGCAGCAACAGAGAGCAAGTATGAATTACGACCACCTTTTCTGTTGTGGCCAAAGATAGTTACTCTATCTCAAAACAATTTTCTCCTTTTTCTTTTTCTCTTTTTCTTATTTTCATTTTTATTTTCCCTTTTCCTTTTTTCTTTTACCTCTTTTTCTTTTTCCTTTTACTTTTTTCTTTTTTCTTTCTTTTTCTTTTTCTTTTTCTTTTTCTTTTTCTTTTTCTTTTTCTNTTTTCCTTTTTCTTTTTCTTTTTCTTTTTCTTTTTCTTTTTCTTTTTCTTTTTCTTTCTTTTTTATTTTTCTTTTTCCTCTTTTTTCTTTTTCTTTTTTCTTTTTTTCTTTTTTCTTTTTCTTTTTTCCCCTTTTTTCTTTTTTCCCCTTTTTTCTTTTTTTCTTTTTCCCCCTTTTTTCTTTTTTCCCCTTTTTTCTTTTTTTTTTTTTTTTCCTTTTTTCTTTTTCCTTACTGCAATATGTTTTCTGCCTATGTCCTTTGATGTGGATACCAAATACTCATTCATTTTCTCGAGGGCAGGATTTTTCAGTGTGTGATACAGTGAAATCCAGCAGGCTCCCCATTTAACAAGAAGGACATTTTACTGTGGGACTAAACCTCTCTCCATCTACTCTAACTGAACCATGTGGTACAGCAGCTACAGTGCATGAAGTAACTCTGCATGATATTGTATTTTAATGGACACTGTGGCACCGGGTGGCAGCATGACAGGCACCATACCCCCTTCAGTGAAGCTGAAGGCACATCAGCAGCCGTGGTGGGCTGGTTGTCACATCAGATCAGCTAACCCTCCTCATTGGGCAAGCAGGATGTAACATATCTGATTTTTTGATTGGTTTTGCCCTGTGTCACAAAGTGCTGTGTTTTTCCTTCACGTTTTTTCAAGCAGTTTCCTGTATGTCCTCTCTGGTAGCAGACACAGACATTGATTCAGCTTACAATGACTCCTAGGTGTTGGATCCCTGGAAGCTGAGAATTTTACACTTTCTGTGCTGACAGGCACTGACCCCCAAGAAAACACTGCATTTGACCTGAGGCCTTGGAAGAGACTTCCAAAATTGAGTGATAGCACTGAGATTGTGGGTGTGTAGCTTGAATAGAAGTGTGTAACATCACAGGGTGGAAAACTTAAGAGTTTAAGGTTTTAGAATATAGTAATATATATAAAGCGAGTTGGAGGGTTTAGGGCATAGGCTAAGTCCTTCTTTTTCACCTTTTATTCATGGGTCTGAGTGGTATCTTGTAATTGGACAGAAAAGTCCGCATTGTGGATCATGGGTGTTTGGTTATTGGGTTAAAAGTAAAAAAAATCTAGATGTCATTTCATAAGTGGACAGTTTGTGCTTAAAAGACCTTGGAGAGAGATAGAGACAGAGCCATTTTTCACTTTGTTAGCTAGAACTCACACCTTGTGAGACTGTACTGTAGATAAGAATTAATAAACATCTGAATCCAAACATGAAAATCCATCTCTCGAGCATTTAATCCTGGGTCTGACACCTAGGCAGAGAAGCAGCAGCAGTTTTTGGCAGTAGCCTGTGATTCCATGTAATGCTGAAATTCCTGTGATGGGTTCAGCTTCCAGCACAACGACCTGGCAATGACAGCCCCACATATCCTGTGATGTAGGGTGCTGCTCTGTCAGGGCCTTACTGCCACAACCCCAGAAAAAACACTAGAGAAATTCAGATACCAGCTTTTGCCAAATCATCAGCAGTGTCTTTCCAAGGACAGAAGAGGTAAGAAGCTATTCAATAAGTTATCCAAGTGACTTCCAGCTTTTCATGTCAGATTGCTGAACAGTGTTTCCTAAGGGCCTTTCAATGGTAAAAAAGCCATGGACTCCAGTTACTCAGACACGTTTTGCATGCTTTCACCAAAAAAATCTGTTTCAATGTACTCCTCATAAGCAACATATAGTAGGCATTGAATAGATGATTCATTGAGCATGCAAAGGAAAGTTGCATCATAATCTTTTCTCATGACTAATGGCATTCATTTTGTGTTACAAGAGGGACACTGTTATGACCCAGAACACTACACTTCATCAAATTTTCTATTTTCTCGTTCAAAAAACTGAAAAACAAGATTATAGAGAGCTTTGATTGGATTATTTTCCATTTAAGTACATTTTTGAATGTGAAACCATAAGTAGAGTTAATGGTTACACAATATCGTGTCAGATAACACCAAGAGATGGTGAAGTGATCCATCAGCAGACCAGATCATTTCTAAAATAAAATAAGCTTCTGTTTAAAAAAGAAGCTTCTTTCCTACATTGCTTATTTGATGGTATGGCAATCTGCCTGTTGTTATTTCAGGTGTGTAGTCTCCACCAAAGTACCTAAAATTAGCTCCATACACAGCCATTGCACCTGGCAGTGTAAGAGAATGTGTGTGAAAAACAGCAAAACATGAGTGGTTCAGGGGTCATAACAACAGCATGTGGTGTCAGGCATGGAAAAATATAATCATCAGAACAAACAAACTACATTTACATCAACATTTATGTAAAAAACACAAAGTCTCATGAAACCAGAATGTACTTACAAGGCAGAGACACCAGATCTTGTGGTAGCTAATGTATTTCAGTGCTCATAACATTTCATTTCTAGAAGCTGGGTTGCATGGTTACTTCCAGGACAAAGGCAAGTTGGGAGACATCACAGAATGTCCCTACAGCACAAAAAAATATTAAAAAGAGATAGTCACTGATGAGAAGCTGCATTTCCAACAAACAGCAAGTCCATGGTGGTCAGGGCACCACTGAATGTTGTGGCAGGGCTCTCATCTTCTGACAGGGTTTAGAAAGGAAACATTCTCTCCATGCAAGCAGGGACTAGATTTCTATCAGAGACAGAAATGGGATTTCCAGATCACTGCCTTAATTTGGCTGGTTTTGAAATCGGTAAGCATAATTCCCAGTGGCAGCAGAGTTAGGTCAGTGAAATTCAGAGATTCAGTGAAAATGAAAATTACTAATGCCTGCAAGTGCATGACAGTCCTCTGGATAGAGAACAGTGCCTGCTTAGCTTTTGTCACTGTTTTGCATTGACAGGTTTGTGTATTTTCTTTAAGCAAATGTCAGATCCTCAGTATTAATGCAAAATACCAGAGGCAAATTATTACTTCTTAACTACTTATAGTTTGCTGGCTTTTTATACATTTATTGAAAAAGTGATCCTGCAAAAAGACCTGTGAAATATTAATTAATATAAACAAAATCTAAAGCCATTTTGTTTACCCTTCACATCTTGCCTGGAAATTTCTTCTGTGTGGAAGTTTTGATAGACAAAGGCTTAACAGCTGGAGCACGATGCCTGTCAGAAGAACTGACACACACCACGAGAAGGAGAGGTGGGAATTGTTCCCTATTTTTTCCTCTTCTTTGTCCCATATTTTCTTTCATTTTCTTTTTCATTTATGCTAATGTTTGGTTTTTTTCTGATCACTGAGAATTTCTCTTAATGGATTAATCTACTCTGCAAAAAATGTTTATATGTTCTTGTTTTATAACTTCAGTGGCCCCAGATTAAATATAATCCCTCCTAACTGGCAGTCAAACACACTTTTAGATTCAGAGTTAATATCTTTTGATAGGGAAGAAGGGACTTTCCCTTTATTGGACCAGCTGCAAAAAACCTCCCAAACTCTAGAACATAACTGTGCCCTATCATGTCTACTCTAAACCAGTAGAGAAGTACATAGTATCTTCTTGTATAGAAACATATATGTCAAGAAGATAGCCAACTGCAAATTACCATTTATAGAAGTAATCTGCTCCATCATTTGAAGCAGTTCTGCATGACATTAGGGCAGTCCCAGGCCTCAGGCCACTTTGCAATAGACCTCAAGCAGCAAACTGAGAGTGTGCCTGCAGAGAGCCTGCAAAGAGATGTGCAGTTCAGCTCATTTTCATGTGTCATGCCTCATAGGAAAGCAGGAAAGATTTTGTGCAGAAATTCCTGGCTATGATTCTGAGCAGACAGAGGCAGGTCAGTGGAAGAAAAATATGCTTTTTTAGAACTCTCATTTTGCAGATTCTGCCACATCCAAATATTTTCTGACGTTGGATGCTTGTCCATCTTTTCTGTAACACTGATTTGCAGAGCTCTGATAATTTCATTGGTTGGTTCTGGATTTTTTATAATGATGAAAATGTAAGTATCAAACTACCCACTTTGCTACGATCAAAGAAAAATGTCATATGTATCAGCAGACATAAAATAGCTCTAGCAGAGATTGTGGCTAGAGGATATAGCCCCCATTATTCATATAAAACACAGTGCTGCCAGTGATCATTATTCCTAATAGCAGTAATCCTCCCTGAATGGGTTTATTAAAGTGTCCTCAGCATCACTTTGGGCTGTTAATAATCTGGTGGTAGCAGCCCACTTTGCTGTATCTACTGCTTAACCTGCACTTATTTCTGCCATTGCCTTTTTTCCCCTCCACATTAATCATCCTCTGAAAACATTTTCAATATTCTCTCTTGCAGCACAGCAGGAGAATGCCTTCTAATTGTCATTCTGAGCCTGCTCATTCTGGTTCTTCTGCATAAACATAATTGCAAAACCGGCAGCCTCCGATGCCCCCGCCCCCCCGTCCTGCTCCACCAGCAATTGCAGTGGAGATCCCTTCCAGTCCTGTTAAGAGGGAACCACATTCTGCCTTCCTGTCTGGGAGACTCAGCCTGTACCTGTGCTCTCTGAAACACTGCCACAGCACATTGTGGCACCCTGCTTCCTTGGCTGTCCAGACAGGGAACCCTTTTGGAGTGTATCAGACTCCAGCCTGAAGCACTCCAGGTGCTCCTATGGCAGCCACATTGCAGGAGGAGTGGGATGAGCCTGCATGCTGATGTGTTCTGTGTCTGATGCACGCTGATGTGTCCTGATGAAGGCTGGATTTCATTCAGACAACACTGTTGGGAAAAAAAAAACCCCAAAAACCTTACCATAAAAATGCGACCAGTAATCAGGAAATAATCTCATCCTCTCCAGTCAACATAGCACCACCCACTTTGTATAACACAGCAGAAGTTCACCATATATTTTTTTCCATTTCAATTTTATCTGAATTTTCTGTTTTGCAGAAAGCATCATTACCCCAGCCCGTCAACTTTCCAAAGGCATGCACCTCTTTTGATGGAAAAAGGTTTAAAAGTCCTCAATTTAGCAAACCTCAGTTTTCAGTTTACTTCCTTTCCACAGTGAAGGGTTTTTCCCAACTAAAGTAAGTTTATTAAAAGGTCTCAGTGTGAAAATTTCTGTCAGTGATGCAATTAATCCTGCCATTGAATTCCTGCTCTCTTAAACTAGGGAATCAGTTGATGCTTTGCAGAAATACAGCAGGAAAAATCTTAGCACTGATTTTCTTGATAGCTTTGCTGCTGTTTGGCATTGAATACTGTTAATACCTGGAAACAAAAATATTAATTATGCAAAGAAAATATGTATAATATTCCCTGTAATCGTTCTGCTTAGATAGCTTTTGTGTTTTTATAGGTGAAACAACCTGACAAAAACACTCTTTGAAGTACTATTCTCATAGGCAGTAGGATTAAGGTTGTTATTCATAAGCAATGATGTTATTTGACACCGCACAGGAAGACTGGAGTCTTTATTAAAGAAAACCTCTTGAATTACCCCTTAGACAATATTAGAACTCTTTGCCTTGCTTCTCTATTATGAACAATATTAGAATTGCAAAGGGTTCTCTCAGCCTTTTCAGTTTGCCTCTTTACCTTAATTCAAGACCACAGAAAAGTAAATGCATCCTTCTCAGTCACCTACCTTCACCATACAATATTTTAAAAAGCCAAGGCATGGAGGCTTGTTAGTTACATCGTCTGCATTAACCACTAAAAAGCAAAATGTCACCTAAATCCAACATAGAATAGACACTCTCTTCAGCATTCTGGCAGAGATAACCTTTAAATGGATACTACACACTCAGATAATTGGCAGTGAAAAGAGGCATCAGTTAATCTAGCCTACATGTCAATTAGACAGCTTCAATTTACTACTCTGCCACTGTTCGCTGTATATCTTAATTTTGTCTTAAAATACAATTCTTATTCAGAGGTTTGGAAAACAGATCGGTGCCTGAGGAAGTTCTGAGGAAAAAAATGGCTATGAACATGAAAAGATGCATGAATTGCTTTTGTCTTGTCTAGCTGTCTCTTAGGCTCATTTGGTTATAAACACGTGCCAGTGTCTTGGAAGATCTTTAAGGTCAAAAGTAATGGAAAGAGCAGAGATTTTAGTGTGCCTGGAAGACATCCAATCAAATTACAACTAGATAGATCAACTTCTTCACATAACTGGCTGTCCAAGAATACATTTTTTACTTCCAATGGCAAAAAAAAAAAAAATGAGGGTGGTAAATTACTAAGTGAGGTTGGTAAAACACTGGGACAGAAAGGCGGTGGGTGCCCCATCCCTGGAAACGTTAAGTGTAAAGTGGGACAGGACATCAAGCAACCTGACCAAGCTGAAGATGCTCATTGTAGGAGGATTGGACTGGATTGTGTTTGAAGGTCCCTTCCCACACAAACTATTCTATCATTACATG
This sequence comes from Trochalopteron elliotii, assembly GCA_024734555.1. Classification (NCBI taxonomy): domain Eukaryota; kingdom Metazoa; phylum Chordata; class Aves; order Passeriformes; family Leiothrichidae; genus Trochalopteron; species Trochalopteron elliotii. Next base: position 1,255,419 of record JANPWX010019691.1, on the reverse strand, counting down.
GCACAACAAAAAACACATTGTAAAGCAAAAACTCCCGTAGCAATTTCTAAAGGAATAAAAGGTTTATATTTCTATTTTATGGATACAAAAGACAAGCCTATAGCCAAGACCTGAGTCTCTGAACATACCCCTACAATCAAGAGTTGAATCTGAATCCAAATATCTCAGCATTCATGTTCTACCACTAAACTCTGACTGACACTATATTCCAAATCATTTCAGATTTTGGGGGTAATTTTGTTATCCTTAAACTGACATTGCAAGAATATGCTGAAACTTAAGTTCCTTCTCTTCCCTAATATTTTCATTTGAGCTGAAAATTGTCAATTGAAAGCAAAATTTTTATTTTCATTTTTTTATAAACTCAAAGCACAGAGACAATGTAGAAGAACAAAAGAAGAAAAATCCAACAATACCCACCAAACACAACACCCTACACACAGTATCTTTGACCCTTTAGAGAAGGCTTTGTACTAAGCTCAAAGGATTGGTTTTCACCTTTATAAATGCAATTATTTTTGCCCTGAGTAACATTGGATACCTTGAGTATACTTATGTTAAGCAAAGAAATAATTTGAAACATGGACAAGAAGCATCAAGCCTACATTAAGAAGTTATGTTCCAGTAAGCAGGGATATTTAGACTGTCATCATAAGAAGTAACAAATGATGCTTTATACTGCCAGGCACACATCTTCACAGTCACTACAGAGAAAGTGCAGTGAAAAGCTATAAAAGAAAGCAATGGTTTCATTTATGGGTTCTCATCCAATACCCCCAGCTCACTAAACTGGGACCTCATCTTGAGGCCACAGTAAAACCACTTACCCAACAAAGTCAGAGACAGCATTCAGAATGATGAATAAATACTTCTGACTAATTGCAATAAATCCCCAGATTGCATGGAGTTTGGCAGGCATTTTATCAAAAGGTGTTAATGCTGTGGCATTAGGTGTGCCAGCTTGTTTTTTTCCCTGAAGGGACCAAAGTGTACTAGAGGCAGAGATTTCTGGGGAAGAACCACCTGTGATGCTTTAGAAAGACTTGTCTGTGATTTCACATGGTGCTCTGAAAGGTTCCATTGACATTCACTTTCACAGTGTTTTCTGACATTCACAGAGCACAGTGATGTTAGTGTAGTTATTCTTCCTTTTTATTGGTCTTTCCCTAAGTGGTTTTGCATTTTTACCTTCCAGTATGAACCAAAGACTGTCTCTAACTAGAAACTCACAGTTAATGCTGACAATAAGTCACTGTGACACACCAGGAAAGCTAGGCATTGGGGGGAGCCTCTTCAGACCACCCTCAGTATTTCAAAGACATGCTGTGCTACACACACAAAATTTCTAGCGCTATTTTTTAGAACTATGCAGCCACCTGTTCTTTTTTAAGAGCAGAAATCTGTGGACTTCTCTTTAATCCTCTGCTCTTCTCATAGGATCTTCAGCAAGTCAAAAAGCTTATATCCAAGAAAAGTCTTTTTCATCATGGTAACTTTTGAGAAGCAAGGATGCCATTTCAAATTAAAATTAATAGATATGTGTGCAATAGTAAAAAATTTCATATGCTGAGAAATAACATGGGAAGCAACAGACAAACCTCTGCATTTTGGACAGTGTCATTTAGCTCATTGTAGAGGTTTATTCCCAGTCTGAATGGCACTTACATAGGCCACTAACAGCCTAACAATGATTAAGCCTAACAATAATTAAGGGCTGTATGTGAAACAACAGTTTAAATATCTGGACAGCGTTTCTTGGAGGAAATATAGAATTGAAAATCTGCTTTCCAAATTTTAGGTTTATAGTGAAACCAGTACCAAAGCCAGACTGAAATTATATCTTAAAGAAATTTCTTCTGGGTACACCTAAAAGAAGATAACATACCAGGGTCATGTAGCTGTTTACATGACTTTGTTTTATGACAGGGGATTACTCAAAGGAAGCCAATGCAAGGGGACAAATATTCAAAAATTGAACTAATACAGAATCATACAAGACACTTGGCCACTGGTTGCCCTTTGCTAGCATCCAGCTGCTCTGTAATTTGGGAGCTGCCAGACTACCTTGCCTGTGTGAAAAAAAAAAAAAAAGGAACCGACTGTGAGATACCTGGGTGTTGTGAAAACAGATAGAAATAACTAGATTAGGTGTGCCACTGCAACATAATCTGGGAACCCACTGCCCTTGTGCAGATGCATTGTGCTTAACTGTCCTGGTTAAGGCTGTGTAGAGGACATATGAAATAAATCCACTGGTATATGAAGTATATCCACAGCCTAGGGCTCACAACACTTGCAAAGGGGAAGCTGCACAGTTTTTTCAGTCCCTTATAGTCTTATCAGTCTGTAACAAGGAGTTCAGCAAAAGGTTTTAAAGTAGAAAGAGTAAGTGACTAAAATGGCTTTAGGCAGCTGCTATATGAGGTAGCAGATGGTGAACCTACCAGATGTCCCTAGAAATATTAGTATTTAAAAGGTCTTACATTTCACCAACTTCAGAGAAGTGTGTGGCACTGTCTGTTGCCTTTCGGGAATGGGAGCCATGGAAATGGGAATGAGTGAACATATTAGCAAAGAGCTTTCAGCTTCTCTGAAGTTTTTCTCTCACAGCATTTCCCCAGTCCTGTTCTCCATCCTCAGCAGCTCATCAGCATACCAGGCTGACACCCTGCTGGGCTCCTGGTAGCCTCCTCCACCAGCAGTCTTTGTCCAGGTCACACACATCTAGCTAAGCACTGCTCCTTCCACCCCTGCCTCTGTGAATCACACGTTTAAAACTATCATCACACAATCTTCACTCGTGTCAACAGCAAACATCAAAAACCCCCACAAACAAGCAAACAAACAAAAAACTTTATCACAACACTGAATGAAAGTGGACAATTTAGACACAGTTCACCCTCTGTTCCTTCATCACAATTATAACAACAGACATTCTCCACAATCACTCCACTCTCTCCCATTGTTCAGTCCATACTTTGCCTATTACTGCTCCCCACTACCACCCTTATCCCAAATTCTTCATGCCCCACTTTAGGCATCAAAAAAGATTGTGGTGGTTTGACGTCTGAATGACAGCTGCCCCACCAAAGCTGCTCTGCCTCTCCCCTCCTCACCTGGACAGGGGAGAGATAACGTCACAAAAAACTGATTGGTCAAGATGAGACAGGGAGATACACTCAGCAATTAACCACCCTGGACAAAAAAGGACTCAGCTTGGAGAAATTGATTTTCTTGCTAATTCAATCAGAATAGGGTATTGAGAAGTAAAACCAAGTCTCAAAAACACCTTCTGCCACCACTCCCTCCTTCATGGGTTTAGGTTTATTCCAGTTTCTCAACCTCCTTCCCCACAGCACAGCAGGGGGATGAGAAATGGGAATTGTTCATCACACATTTCTGCTGCTCCTTCCTCCTCAGGAGGAGAAGGAGGAAGAGTCCTTTCCCTGCTTCACTGTGGGATTCCTCAGCTTGATCCCACAGCAGACAGTCCTCCATGAACTTTCCCAGTGTCAGTCCTTCCCTGAGGCTGCAGTTCTTCACAAACTGCTCCAGCATGGGCCCCTTCCATGGGGTGCAGTCATTCAGGAATGCACTGCTCCAACATGGGTCCCAAAGTGCCACAAATCAGGCTAGCAAACTTTCTCCAGTGTAAACTCCTCTCTCCATGAGGCCACAAGTCCTTCCAGGACCATGCTCCAGCGTGGGCTTTCCATGGGGTCACAACCTCATTTTGACGCATCCATATGCTGCTCTGGTATGGTGTTCTCCATGACCTGTAGGTGGATATTGGTTCCACCATTGTAGGAGCATCCGTGGACGGCAGGGAGGGGGAACTCTGCAGACCTGAGACATTCTAGAACACGTGGTTTTATTGCAAGGGTCGTGGGTAAGAAAGGCCTTGCCTTCAGCCACCAGCCTTGGCTGAAGGGAAGTCCCAAAGAGTGAGGGAGAGAGAGGACAAGAGGGTAAGAGAGGAGAGAGGAGAGAGCAAGAGAGCCGGAGAGAGGTGGCAGGGGTCGGAGCACAGGGGCAAGAGAGCTAAGAGAGAGCTGGAGAGAGGAAGAGGGCTAGAGAGAGAGCAAGAGAGGAGGAGAGTCAGAGACAGTGAGGTCTTTGTTACAATACATTATATCTCCTTTTGTGTTGAATATTCTAATTTACACTAACCAACCAGTACATGACACAAAACCCTATAGAATCTACATATAGCCTATAAGAACTACTACATTACCATACTGTGTTATATTTTAAACTCTAAAAACTACTCTTTAGACTATTCTCTTTTGCTACATTGACCTTTGGATTCCTTAGCCAGCAGAAGGGTATTGTTCAATCAAGAGGGATTCTCCTTCAGCTGGCTAGGCTGTTGTTTTCAGGTTATATAGTAACTAAGGCTCAGTATCCTACAACTCAAAGCAAGCTTTCATTTCTATTTTGTTTATAGGTTTCATATTTTCAGAATCTTTTGCTAAGAAATTATATTTATAAGGTTTCCCTGATTCATCTTCCCCAACACGCCATCACCCTCCATGGGCCGTAGGGGCACAGAAGTCTCATCATGGCTCTCACCAGAGCTGCAGGGGAATCTCTGCTCTGGCACCTCCTTTTGCACTGACCTTGGGGTGTGCAGGGCTGTTTCACATATTCTCACCCCTCTCTTCTCTGGCTGTAATTTGCTTCTAGCCAGTAACTTTCCCCCAGTTCTTAAATACTTTACCCCAGAGGTGTTGCCATAGTCACTGAGGCTTGGGCAGCAGTGGGTCGGTCTTGGTCAGCTGCCTAGCTGGCACTGGCTCTGTTGGACATGGGGAGAGTTCCTGGCAGGTTTTCAGAGAAGCCACCCCTGTAACCAAAAATTTGCCATGCAAACCCACTACAGCTACACATTGTAAAGAGTAGTGGTGTAAAGCTTAGCTCTATCATGGCTGGTGCTGATACACAAAGGTAGCACAGCATTTTTCAGAGCTGGCTCTAAACTGTCACACCAGTTTTGCCTGTAACAGCCTGCAGTTCTCATCTGTATCTCCCTCTGTATGTGTAGATGCCACCATTACTTTTTTTTTAAGCTGTATGGTGCAATTCTTTGCTGTTCTGGACATTGCTTATTGTTAGATGTTATTATGCTTCCCTGAAATTCACATAAACTCTGCTGAGACAAAGTTGGCAATTAAAAACCCTCTGAGTCTGTTTTTTTACCATCTAATGTTACACTTCTCTTAGAATTCAAGGCGTGTCCCCACCTAATTCAGGTAAGTGTCCATACAATGGTATCTTAGTATCAACTCTCTCTCTCTTCCAAGTTAATAAGATGGTCCTTTTTTGGCAGGAAAATAAGAGATACATGGTGGGGGGTTTTGTAGTGTTGGATCTAGACAGGTGCTACATCAATGGGAATAATGTATATTTATCTAACACTCATACAGGTGTTGAAAGATTAATTATAAAGTTTAATTCACTGTGCTATAAATCACCATGTTTAAAAATCCAACTGAGCGCACAAGTTGTTTTTTAGGGAGACATTCAGCGTTTTAGATTAAATATTTTTTAGAGAAAAAAAGAATTCTCTTTAGTGATAGCCTTCGCAAATTTCAGTGTTTCCAAAGTGAAAGATTTTAAATCTTGCAGGCTACAATAAATTCAGGAATTTGTTTATATCAGTTTATTTCAAGAGAAGAAAATTACTTTCTAATTTGATGGGAAATTGCAAGCAGTTCTAATTATATTCACACCAATATCTTTAGCATGAAGTTGTATGCAATGAATTTTATGTTACATAGTATAATACAAAAATATTATAAAATAAAGATTTTATGTCATGAGTTTGAAATTACATTGGCCATAATGAGAATGCCACTGATGTGCTAAGCAGTGCATAGTATAGGATATATATATATATATATATATATATATATATATATATCTTGCATAGTAACACCTGTATTAATACCAGCTGTTACATCCTTTTACCTGACAGGTCACTGTCTTAATGAATACAAGTGCTCTTTGCAGATGTATCTGACATTTTTCTTGCATTTAAACACAAAACAAGGCAAGAATATTGCTTCTCTCAGGAGGCATTTCAAAGGTACTTCAACAGTAGCCTGACAGAGACTTTGTGCAGAATAACATTTTATTACAAAATTAGGCCAAGATTTTAGTACAGTCTAAAGGTAGGCAATATATTTGTTTCCATGGAGTTCCTAGAGTGCAGGCATTCAGGCTGCATCCTTTCAGGAAACCAGATGAGCAGACTGAACCAGTACTTATCTTGACCATGCAGATTGAGAGGGAGAGGATGGGATGGCAGGGATAAATGGACACCAAATAAAAAATGTAACAAATTTTTTAAATTATGGGATACTTTGAACTGGAAGGAACCCGGAGGGATCATGGGGTCCAGCTCCTGGCCCTGCTGAGGACACCCCCAAGTCACACAATGTGCCTGAGAACATTGTCCAAACTCTCCTTGAACTCTGCCAGACTGGTGCTGTGACCACTTCCCTGAGGAATCTGTTCTCCCAACCACCCTCTGAGTGAATAAACTTTTCCTGATATCCAACTTAAGCCTCCCCTAACACAATTTCAGGCCATTCCCTCAGATCCTGTCACCAGTCACCACAGTGAAGAAATCCGTGTCTTCCCAGCACTATATGTAAATTCATATTTCTTGAATTTCACTTGGGAGAAAATACAGTTCTCAAGTTTGTCCAACAGCACAAAAGACACAAATCAGAAGAAGTAGCCAGTACTTATTTGAAATATTCCACCACCTCTCTTTTTGCTAGCATCCACAACTTGTGGGCTCAGAGAGGAACACTGGTTCTTGATTTCCAAATCCTCCAGCATGACCATAAAGCACTCCTTGTTTGAATAGTGTTGACCTAGTAGGAAACATTCCACCCCCATCAAGCAACTTTAATGGCTTAGAGTGAATTCAAGGAACACATACAGCTATCTATCTTTTGGCTTCTTTGCTCCCCTATTTCCTAGGAAACTGAGACCTATCCAAACCCTTAAATTGTCAATCTGCCTGTCTCTCTCTTTCACCTACACCACCTTCTTCAATTGTGTCTGTATTTTACTGCCCTGACAAATATTGTTGAAGACTCAGAAATAAAAATCTCCAAGAAATGCTGTGAAAATTCATGTTTGCTTAGAAGATTAAATCTGAAATTGCCATTTGAAGGGTGAGTTAAAGCCCCCTTTTCCTTATCAAACCAGAGAAGCTTCATTTGGGTGGCCCATAAGCTCACAAATGCTGTCCAGTTGATCTGCACATGCACATCTTTCAGGTAATAATAATGTACAACTGTACTCGAGTGGACCAGTGTGAGAGGAACTGGGAAGGTACTGGGGTGGCAGAATGCCACTTCAGAGAGCAACATCAAGTTCATGGTAAGAAGATGAGATGTTACAAAGAGAGGATTAGTAGTGTTCAGGGCACACGCAACACAAATCCTTCAGGAACTCAGGCTGTCTTTTTCAAAGGATTGTGTAAGACACATATAAACAGAGACAGTAGGGAGGAATGCAAAACACACACTTTGTGGTACACTGATGCAATAGAAATACATTTTAACTCTGTGCCATATTGAAAAGAAGTGACACTATAAGTACTGATCAAAGAGCAGAGTCATGTCATCCTATGGAAATAGTCTTGGTCTAGACATCCAACCAGACTTAGCTCATTAGAGAAGACACCACCCTCAGACAAGAATTTAATGAGAGCTTTCACAACACCCAGGCAAACTTAGTTCTAGTGTCTGAGCTGATACTGAACAGGGCTCCATTCTCTGCAACAGGAAGTCAATATTATCTTACAAATTTGCAAGAACTCAGGATCTCCAGAGCCTGAATACTTAAAAAATCTTTCTCACAAATTTTAGGCTCTCAGTCACTATAGTTTTGTTGACTAGATGTCCTGGTTTAGGGAAAGTTTGGTAGAAAACCTCCGAATGGGGTCCCTCCAGAACAGCAAATTCAAGCAGCCCAACCCCAACTGGTCCAGGAAAAAAGTTTCCTCAGAGAAAAGTGGAAAAAAAGTGTTCACAAACACAAAAAAATGAATAATATTAAACAATAAAACCTCTTACTGTTCGGAAGTGAGATGGCAAAATTCAGAAAGTCCTTCCTGTGGGTTGTAGCTCAGCTCACTCAGTCTCTTATCAGTCACTCCAGCGCTGGAAAATGCCGAGGCCCAGGCCCCGACAGGCCGCAGGTGTGAGATTCCAGTGCTCCTCTGGGTTTTTCAGGCCAGAACAGGTTTAAACAGCCCCAAGAAAAAGTAAAAAACCAGTCCAGGAAACTTCTCTGCCTCAGCTAGCTAAAACCAACTAAAGGCACAGGAGATTTCTGTCCCGCTGTCTATCCGTGCTGCAGACAGTACAGTCCAGGAGTGAAATGTGGAGGAGTGAGCTCAGTTTCTGAAAACAAACTTTCTTTCTCCCCCTTCACTCTCAGAACCAGTCTTAAATGCACAGAACACAACATCCAATATAAACAGAACAGACAATTACAATGATACAAGCATCATAAAGTCACCCTCGGACATTAGAGAAGATTCATATTGAATGTGAAGAGTGCAGCACCAGTGACCTCGATCAGAGTAGATGCTACTGCTATTTTTTTAATCAGAATTTGCTCATCCAAAACCCAACCATTAGAGCAGCCAAGTACTATGTGCCATCAGTAGCCTACTAGTAGTGCCCTATAGACTGCTAAGAAATGGGGGATCTTCTCCAGGAATACAGGAGATGGTATCATGTCAGTATCTGAAAGGATTTTTGTGCCTGGTTTGAAGGTAGATAAAAGTCAATCACTCCAGCAGCCTTATTCTAGACAGGTTTATGAAGGAGAGCCTTAGTGTACATAGAAGAGCTCGAAGTTCTGTATCACATTCACACCAGCAAATTTTCAGATATTTCCTAAGCTTTAAAATAACACTTTTCTCCAGTTTAACTACCCTGTCCAAGAGAGTTTTATGTTTTTCTCTTTCATTATATTTAGTTGGGTAAACATATAACCTCTGTCAAAAAATGTCAGGAAAAGTATGGAAAATAACCATTCTATGGAATGCCAAATATTTGCATAGATCTATTAAAACTAATGTCTGTGAAGCTTGCTGCTTCCACTTTGCATGACTGGCATAATCCAAAATACTATTGTCTCCTGTCATCTGGACGAAGTCCTATCAGTATAATTTCTGCATTTTCTGCAGTAAGAAAACAGCTGGCAGGCTTGGAAAAACTCTTCCTAGATCCAAACTTTGCAGTTTCAGTTTTTGAAGTAAAGTTATTATCCTGACCAAATTTTTCTAAATATGGCACAGCCTGGTAGTTCAATGTTTTTTGAAAAGGAGCTGTATTTATTTGCAGTTAGAGAATATATATGCCTGCCAGCATTCTAATTCAAGTCTAGTTGTATTGAGCAGTACCATGGAACTGTATTCCAACATTCTGGAAACATACTGTTGAAAATCCAAACGGTCTCATTAAAAAGGTCCTCTTTACACTTTCTCCATTCTGAGCTACATCTTCATTTGCCATTGCAGGCAAGGACTTTCTGGGATATTTGTGACTCAGGTGATGAGATGTTTGAAAAGATCAAGAAGCATCCTGCTTACTCACTGTAAAATACAACCTGCAATACCATTGTGATTAAATTTTGTAGGCAGCTAAACACCATGCAGTCATTCACTCACTCTCATTCACTCACAGTGGGGCAGGGGAGAGAATAAGGAAAAAGGTACAACTCATGTGTTGAGATAAAGACAGTTTAATAGGACAGATAAGGATGGAAAAATAATAATTAGAAAAAGAATATGCAGAACTAGTGATGCACAGTGCAACTTCTCACCACCTGGTAACAAGTGCCCAGACCATCCCTGAGCAGTAGATTCCCACTTACTACCCTACTCCCCCACATTTATTGTTCAGCACGTTGATATATGGTGTGAAACATCCCTCTGGCTAACTTGGGTTAGCTGTCGTGCCTGCCTCCCCTCCAACTTCTTGTGCACCTCCAGCTTCCTCTCTGGCAGGACATGAGAAGATGGGACATTTTTGACTTAATGCAAGCCCTGCTCAGCAACAACTGAAATATCAGTGTGTTATCAACATTATTCTCACACTAAATCTAAACCTAGAACTGTACTAGATAATGGGAAGAAAGTTAACCCTATCCCAGCCAAAACCAAGACAAATAAATAACAGAATAAAGTCATAATTGACTTAAGAGTATTCTATAAAATCAAGATTTAACCTAATACACACAGGCAGGGCAAATGACAGCACTTAATATCTGGCTTCTACCCTGAGAATGTAAATACAAGCATCATGGCAGGGGATAAGAAGAGAAGCATTTTAATCCGGGATTCATAGTGACCATTTTCAATTTCAATGTTTTACAGAAAGCCCTCCATATTCCCATAGGCATGTTTCTGACTCCCAGAGCTGTTCGTAGCACCTTGTGCATTAAGCCTAGTTTAAATAAGTTTAAAGGATTAAAGGGACTGGTTCAGAGAATTAAAAGGAGTAGTTATTCTCTTGATTATATCACAAGCCAAATACAGCCAATAATAGCAGAGCTAAGTTGGTGTTAATGGTAAAAAGCAGCAGTAAAGGCAATAGCTTTGGAAGGTGCAGGTTCACCACCTAAAACCACAGTGGGTGATCTTGGACAAATCTCTTACTCTTTGCCCCTTGGCTACACGGGGAACATAAACATCTTGCTACCCTCCAGAAATATAAAGATAAAATGAGAAAGGCAGTGGAAGTTGTATGCATAATTTTGACATTTTCCGTGATGGAATTTTGTTAGATAAGGATCAATAGACTATTGATCTCTTCTCTCTGGTGATGTGTGACAGCACCTGAGGGAATGGCCTGAAGTTGTTTCAGGGGAGGTTTAGGTTGGACAGCCTTAATACTGTGGGCCACGAGATTCGGTAACAACATAATTTAGAAATTACTATTGTCTTCCAATTTTGTAAAGCCACAGCTGAAGTGAAATCCTGCCCAAGATGGAAAATTCTGGGAGGTGTCAGTCACACTGCCTTCAGCTAGAACCAAGTAGAGTTGGACTCTAGAAGAAGTACATAAACAGATTAAGGAAATTAAACTAGCTTGTAATTTACATGTGTGCTGTTCCATAAACATGCTCACAATAAACTCATTCCTCCCATCATTCTTTCAAATACTGTTTTTCTTTCTGCTGACCAGTAATTTCAAGCACATCACATTTTTGGCATCTTCCTTCCTGATACAGAATGAGCTTCTGCTGCCTGTGCTTCATCTGTGCATTGCAAGGTGACATGACAACCACCAGCTTCAAACAGTGCCAGGCTATGTGAGACAACTTCTTCCTAAACTAAAAAGTAGTTTGCTCAAAGCTAAATAGCTGTTTTGATAAATTTTAGATATTAAACTTGAAGGAACCAATAGCATTCAGAACTTATTGGTGGTTTCATTGACTTTCAAGCAGAGAAGGTTTCTAATGGTTCAAAATATATGCAAATACATCCAGGCTTCAGTTCAGCTAAGCCCCTGAATTAAGAAGTAGTCCAAACCATCTGTTCATGCCTTTCCTACACACTGAAAAAACCAAAGCATAGCACAGCAATTCTGAGAAAAGCACCTTTCCTCAGGACAGTTAAGCAGATCTTAATGTTGAAAATCTGAGGATGGTGCTTTTTCCACTGAAAACTAACAGCCTCTTTAGTAGGCAAGATTTGCTTTATAGCAAATCCATTTTCTCTAGCTCAAATCAAATAATAAGAACATTAAATCTAAACATATTATTCCCAAACAATACTTCAAAAATAATTTTTAATTCTATTTTGTAATAATCTTATATTCCTAAATCAAATAATTTACAAATAAAGTCCAGCAAGATTTATAAGAATTACATACTAGCCTAACTGCTGTTGTTAGGCAAGGAAAATAGACAAACGTTAAACAAAAATAATCTTTCAGGTCTGAAACCAAAGCAGTAAAATGTCAAGATTAAACACAGGTAAAGAATAATTGCTCAGTATCAGTTTAATGATAATCAAATAAAGACTGGTCAGGTTGTATTAATTCAAAAGAAGAGCATATGCCTTAGAGCAAGTCTGGCTTCTAAATGGTAGCACTTAATAACTGCAAAGGAAGTAGGCCTGCAGAAGACTGATGGATTGTGTTCACTAGTGGAACTTGCATTTTTATTCCCATAAAGAAATCAGTAAAAAGTACTGGCACTAGCTGCATATTCCATATTCTTTAGCTTTTTGGCTGTTGTCCTCAGTAAGTAACTTCCCAAACTATGACTTACCTGACTTTAGACTAAAATAAGACTACAGCCTTCTTCACTCAGGAGGTTTTCCCCAGACTGTTGAGTGTTATCTTTGACATTTCTTTTTAAAAAGAAGTTTTAATAAGATTGAGCTTACAGAAAGTCTACATCTTATTAACATATTAACACACTAATTTTTTTCAGACCTGGCTTTTCTCCATTAAAGCTCAATGAAACACTGTCAGCCAGTTGCCTGCTTTGCAAGATCATGAACCAATTGCTCAGATTTCTTTACAAAGTGAAGAAAGATTTTCTTAAGACTGTGCAACACACAGCTCTTTCAGCATCAGTAGGCAAGTAATCCCTCAGCTGGCTCAGCTGAGAGAAAGGTTTGTAAGCTCTATGCCCAGTGGTATTGTTTGTTTGTAATACAGTGACACTTAAAGGTACCATCTAGGGAATAGGACCTGCTTGTCCAAATACTGCATTTTCTCATGCATGGGAAAGAAAGGTCATTTACGAATAAACTGGAATCTACACTAGACACACAACTTGCTGTATGAGAAATTAGAAGCAGACATCAATAAATATTAAGACTCTCACACTTCCTCTATGCTATCTATGTAGTTCCTCAATGTCAATAGCAATTGCAGAACTAAAATTGAATCAGAACGACAATACTGCTCATTACAACAGTTCTTTTCCCAAGTCGGGTATTTTGCTTGGAAAATCCCACCAAACTCTTTCAGTTCCCTCATGCCTAGCCTAACTATCATCACTATACCCTTCACAGGTTCTGCAGTTTTTGGTATCATCATTTGGCATCATTTTGGTACCTCAGAGGACTAAACTGTAGCTTTCAACTGTCAGTTGCAACCAGCACTAAGCCTACAGCAGAGAGACTAAGTAAGAATGCTATGGTCAGGTTTATGATGCAGTTTGTTTTATGGTCCTCTTGATTTACAATTTGTGCTTACAGTCAAAACAGGAAGTGATACTGATTGAACAACAACCAGTATGTTGCCATAACACAAATCAAGGATAGATCTTGTGCACAGGAAGTGTGTACAAGAAAAGAAATTAAATCTGATTTCATGGTACAAAGGTTGTTAAACATCCCAAAGACACTTACTAGCACACTAGTGATTTACACTTGCCTTAATGATATGGCCTGGTTACCTAAATGCCTTTTGATAGAAATTTCCAGTAATAAAATCCAGAATAACATAGAATGCATTCGTAGAATAACTTCTGTTAATGGTGTAGAAAATCCACAAAATTAATCCTTTCCACAGTCCTCAAGTTGAGGCTTTCTTTCCAAAGTGCACCATACAGTTCTCATTTTTCACCTTTTATTTGCTTTTCCATTATTTCCACCTCTAATCCTGCCAATTCCACACTTAATAAGTTTCATGATATTCCCATTGATACATAAATATTGTATTTCAGATTCCAGGTAGAAAATAAAGGTATGAGCAAGCCACCCCATTTATTGATAAACTAAGGCACAAAAGGAGCTGAACAGTCAGTGCTGTGTCAATATTTCTCACATGTGTGTTGCAATGCAACCCAGAAAAAGATGCACAAATATCCTATTATATTCCCCACTGATGCATTTCCCATAACCCATTTTGTTATTTCTCACATTCTGCAAGTTTTACAAGTTAGACCCATGCAATTAATCCCATTTAAAGAGTAGTCTGGTTAATTAATGAAACTATGCTTCATGGGAACACCTCTGACTAAGGCAGGATTACAGCTCTGAGTTCCCCACACCTGTAAGTTGAGTCACACAACATCCCTTCCACTCATACCCAATGTGGGTTCTGTTGGTCAAGTACAGGGCTCCAGAAATTAGTCAGATATCAGCCATTATTATTATTATTATTATTATTATTATTATTATTATTATTATTATTATTATTACATAATTATTATTAATGTAAAAGTGAAAGAAAAACAAAAGAAAACAGGGGATGTTTTTAAATTAAAAGAACCAAAGCTTCACGTACTTGTTTTGGAATTCCTCGAAAAAGTAGCCACTACCTCCAAGTCTGAGCCTTTTAAACAGCTTCAAACTTTGGAAACACGACTCATTAAAATTAATAGATTTTCATATGTGTGTTTGGCAAAGTATATCTGGCTTTTTAATCCTTTTGTAATCTGTTTTCTGTTTAATTTTTCCTTGGGCCTTTTTAGTTTTATCTGAGTTGAAGTCATGCTAGAATTCAAGTTATGCTGGTTTTTTGGGGTTTTTTGGGGGATTTTTGGGGTTTTTTTCAGTAACCAAACTGCATCCCTGCTTTGATATCACAACAAAGAACTGAGTTTCATTCTAGCATTATTCTGGTACATAGAACTTCAAATTAAAGAAGTGACAAATTAATGTGTTGTTTGGACAATTTGATGTACAAACTGTATGGTGTGAGCCAGACATGATAACCTAATTATACAGAATTTCCGTTGCCTTTTTCAAGCAAAAAATATTAAGAGTTCAGTAGTGTGTTTCATTCAAGTGCATTTTTTTGCTTTTCTGGTCTGGATGGTTGTTCAGTCTGATGTCTAAGTTGTATAGAAATGATGTATTAAAAAGGAAGAGAAATCTTGACAGTTTGTTTCCCGATATTCAAGATAAATGAAATCTCTTTTTGCAAAGTACTTTCAGCACTGAGCTTATCAGATCACTATAGACTGAACATTTGCAAGACTGGGAGCCTCGGGCTACAAGGCAAAGTGTTTCCTGAAGTGATTAATGTCAGCCTGTGAGGAAAGAAAACAGTGTAGCACTTAAAATTAGAACAGAAAATAAAAAAAAAAATTAAGCTCAGTTAGTTGCACTAATGCCAATGATGATGAATTTAAAGATACCCTGAAGACAATAGGATGTCATACAGGAGGAAAACTAAATCCTGGAAAGCCATTTGGTTATGTCAAGCTGGTAAGCTGATTTTATCATTGTTATGTTATTTTCCTAGACTATATATATATATATATATATATATATATATATATATATATAATAATGTGTATATTGAAGTTTGCTTCTCCAAATGTGTCTGCTGTACAAGCAGTGAAGTCCAGAGAGATATAATCAAGAATGGGGGCAGCCTACACTCAGGTTTTAGCAACCTCAAATTCTGGTATGATGTCCTCTCTTTCATCTGTAAGGACTTTAAAAGGAAAGGGACCTTTTGTAGTTACTTTAAATTACTGTAAAATTATTTAAAAACCCTATAAACAAGGTTCTCTGACTGGAATTCCTTCAACAGGAGGATCTTTTTTGACTCCTGACTTTTTAGCCAGCTCATAGTCTGATACAAGTCTTGGCAATGTGCCCTTGTGTTAGGGATTGTATAATTATAGAAATATACAGTATTACACAGTAACAGGAAATTTGGTCCAGATTCTAAGTAAATTCATCAGGTCTGCTGCAGGCTTCCTAGCTGATTTTAGAGAAGCACTTTCAGAGATGTTTTTCATTTCATTGTGTTTAAAGTGAGGATTTAACTCAATTTTGCCCCTGTTCATTCTAGCTTATCTGTTGAGAGCCAAATCCAGAGATCTTCTTACATGTGGTTAATTAGCATGAACCTCAATAAATGCCAAATATTGCCTGAAGTTTGTAGGAGCAAATAATAGTCTTCTACTGCCATGATCTACACAGTTTGCAAAACAGACCCCTGAGTCCTGGTGATGCCCTGCCATCATGGCAGAGTCTGCCAAAATCTGATGCCTTGAGAGGCTACCTGGAACAGAGGCTAGACAGTGCTAAAGGAATGAAGTAGGTATTTATTAAAAGGCCTTCAAAGGATACACCTGGGGCAGTACAAGAGCCTGGCTGTGGCTCTACCCAAGATGGACCCAAGATGAATTCCAGAGGGACCCTGAGTCATGAGATTTCACACTCTTTTAAGTTTTGGTCCATTTACATATTGGGGTCAATTGTCCAATGACAGCTTCAGGTTATGAAGTCCCATCCTCCCAGATTGCTCTCCTCAATTTGCTGTTGTTTGTACTTTTTGGCCTGAAGCTGGAATGGTGTCCTTAGTTCTAGGACTGGAAAATGATTGTTTTGTCTAACTACCCTGTGAAGAGAACTTGCTAACACTTTATATGAAGTTCAGAGCTTTATACTAATGCAGTACAGAATTTGAAAAATATGAAAGCTAAAACTTAAGGCATCACCAGCAGTTTCCAAAACAAGGCTTTGTAATTCATCAGGAAAAGAAAGCATTTTTATTCTAACCGTGCATTTTGATGCTCACAGTTACATCAAAGTCACATCACCATCAAGAAAAGAAGAGAGTGCCTACATTAGCATTTTACTTTGCATGAGAGACACTTTTCTGAAACCAATTTCACAATTAGGCCCTATTAAGAGTATTTTGATTTGCACTGCAGGTGGTCTCAGAAAATAAAATCAAAATCCTTTTGGATAAAACTAAAGCAGAGAATACACTCTGAGAGTACAGCAAATATTCTTTAGGATGGAATGGACTTTCAGCTCACTAGACCAGATGGGAGCTTCTGAAATACAAATATACATATACACAGATCATTCACAAAATGTACATAATTTGGATGCTGAATATGTAACATCAAACATTTCAGTATGCCTAATGATAGGAATGATCCTATAATTATATTTTAAAATATTTTAAAGTTACTCAGCCAGTATTCATTATTAAGACACAAGGGGCTGTATAATTTTTGGCAAAATCAAAACTTCATAAACAAGAAAGCATTAGCCACGTGCAAGGGCTTTAAGAGAACTAAACAGCTCATTTCTTGGAGAGTCAAGGTCTCCATCAAGCACCTGGTAAGAAAGCTCAGGTATCTATGTAAAAGTTCAGCCTCTACAAAGTCCCATTTTGCTTCCATGGCTTTAGGCACCTTAACTCAGTTTTTCTTCTACACAGCCAACAGCAACCATGTCAGCAGATGCAGGTCTCTGGTTGAGAACTTTAAGTTGCTGACTTCTGAAATAAAATAGAGTTGAATTCGGAGTTGGACCTTGTCTTTTTGATCAACACATGCACTGCTCAGAAGCACTTACCAGGATTATCCAGCAGCTATCCAGTTGAGTGTCAGCATGCTCTGTCACCCCACTTTCTTTCTCCTCCTTCTTCCTCTTGCTCCTGCTTTTGTTTGCTGGTTCCCACTCCCTCAGCACACACTAAAATCCTTCCTGAGCTGATTCATGTAGCTAACCCAGTGGAAAACTATTTTCTTTTTCTGAGGCAGGTGAGGGATGACTAAGTGAATGTTCCATAGAACAGGTGGATTAAACTAACTCACAGGGGCAAAAGGGACAAAACCAAATTGAAAACAACAACAAAAAAAATACATAACCACAACAGTTATGAAGAGGAGGAAGTCCTTCCCCTTCAGTAACTTTCACATTGGGTCACCTGTAATGCTCAGTTTCACCCCAGTTACCCCCTATCCCCATACCTTTTAGAGAATTTTACAGCTAGAAACCCTGTCACACAACACCTGCAAACACGATTCCTGTGCTTTGGAACTATGTTGCTACAGACAGATCATAATAAACCACAGCCTACCTCAACTTATCCCACCAGCAGTGAGAGGATGACCTATCCCCCATCTCTGTTTGCCCTCAGCTGGGTTGCATTGCACATCTCATGCTTTCACCTCAGCTTTTGGTGACCCTTTCCCATCCAGCACAGGTTCTGTACACACAAAAATAGATGTTATAAAACCCATTTATTGTCTGTCTTAATAATCACTCCCCTTAGGAGTCATGGGAATCAAAACATTCTCTGTTAGGCTAATGGACCAACTGATATTACAAAGTACAGGAATCCAAGCAATATAGCTTGGATATTTCTAGTACTAAGAAAAGTTTGTACATAGTGTGCTGAGCCAGTTGCCATCAGAAGCAGATGGATATTATTATTACTGTTGTGTTATTTCAGAGAGACTTTTGTGTTTCCTCTAATTCCAAGTGAATATTTTGCTGTATTTCTCCATATCTGAAATATGAAGGATTTAGAACAAAGAACTGATGATCAGCTTTGACAATTGTTTTCCTGCAGCTTTTGTAAAACAACTCAGTTGGCTTGTCTATGCTAGAAATTTTTGTCAATATATGCTGATTTTTGTTACAGACTGATGTAGTCTTCTGCCATATAACCCTATTCTCATGCAAACATATTTTTTCTAGTTTTAGTTTATATTATTTTAGAAATATACTATAAATAATTATTGGGACAGAGGCAACTACTTCTTAAACCCATATGACTACAGAAATTTAACCATCACAGTGTAATCAGTAAGACTTCCCAGCACGCACAAAGCCTAAGATGTTCTAACAGCTTTCTCTTCTGGTATCAAGTAGAAACTCCTTGGTGAACACTAAGGAAAATTAGGCTAATATGAAATTTTGCTTTCTTAAAACTAGCAGCATTTTACAATCACACAAGTCTTTAGTGCAGAGGTATATAAATATCCAGATTGTTTCAGCAGTATGAAAACTTCTGAATGTCAAAACCCCATTTATTTCTCTGTGAAATTGGAGAAGTCTGTAAACAGGGGATTCTTAAAAAAAACCCAAAACCCAGCAATTTTCCTTGAGCATGAAGGGCTTCTGTGTGCAACATCCATGTTGCACTCTCTGTTTTTAAGGGATGTTGGGAAACTGAAGAGCAAGCAACAAAGTAGTAAGAAAAAAGTACAATTGTGAACAGCTCTAACAGAGTGAGCAGTGCTGGCTTCTAAACCTCTTTTTTATCTAGTTGGGAAAAAACACAGCAAGAAGCAGTTGGGAAAAGGTGAAGACAGATATATTTAAAATAGTCTAACAATGTGAACTCTGGAATAAACTACCTAGTGGAAGGTAGCTTCTCCTTTCCTGTGCTTTTGAATCAAATTTGAATGTCTTTCTGAAGTGAACTCTGAAAGATACTCACCTCAGTCATGCACCAGTCTGCAGGCAAAATGCAGTGGCCTGTGTGGGATAAGTTTAGAGATCCAGTGATCTGTCCCAAACTCTGCAGAACTGTGACTGAGACCAAGCAAATTAGAAACAGCATCAGGCTGCATAAGTTCATTAATTTAGTGAAAAGAGATCTAATGAATAAGTGACTCTACAAACACCCAGCACAATTATTTCTATCTGCACCCTCAAATGCTCCTCACTCCAGCTGCTTGTCAGGCAGAGGAAGCCTGTCATTCACTCCTTTGTAACTCTACCCATTGTGTAAAACCTCTTTTCTTCTACCCAGAAATCCCTTATTTTGGTCTTATGGAGAAACCTTTAAGAGCTGAGAGAGGGAAAGGGAGCCTTTAGCTCAAAACAAAAGGAAATAGTGCTTCTGCCAGCAGGAGGCTAACAAGTAAATGACAAATTCTGTATTTCTAGGGTCTGAGAACAATCTCTACAGGCAGTGTCAAGCCCTGTGTCAGTTTCCTGTCCTGCCAGCCTTCCACAATAGATCATATCTGCCTGGGAGAATAAAACCTTCCTTCTCCAGAAAACCAGCTCAGCTAGCTCCCAGGCTTTATGTTTCCTGGCCTGGGCCATTGGGTGTGCTGCCCCTCCACAACCCTGAGGCTGGCTGATGGCCTAAATAACAGGAAATTATAGCTGTGTTTAAACAATCAAGCACCCATAATGGCAAAGGCAGAGCATGGAGTACATGCCATGTGGACTCTGTTTAGCATTTAATGTTCTGCATTAACAGCCACTATACTGTAAAATGAGGTAAGGTCTGTGACAGATGGAAACATGACTTGAATTTGTACTGTGCCTTAAAACCAAGGATGGCTGCACTGAGGCAAGTCATTTAGCATCAGAAACTAAGCCAGCTGCAGGGAGCTCTTTCTCTAAGCTTTCTAGGTAACTCCTCTTGACTGACTGGGAGGAGAGAGGAAAAATCACTTCTGTGCAAATTAGGTCTATTAAAGCTGTCTCCACAAAGTCCAGGAGGAATCTTCTTCCACAGAAAAAACAGAAAAAGAGAATAAAAAGTAGCTAGCTCACTCACGAGGTGGAGGAATTCCAAAGAGTGCAATTCTGACACGTGCCCTCCTGTACCCTATGGGCACATTACATATGAGCAAAAAGATTACTAGGAATTGAATGTACCCAGGTGATACAACATGCCAAGACCTTTTTTCAGAAGAATAGAGGGAAGTCACTGCACCTGTGACATTCAGGACTTTCTCTGAGGAACATAATTCAGGGTCATCCTGAGAAGTCTTCTTTCAGCATTTTTTCTAATGACATTTTTCTTCTACCTGCTGCCTTTAATTTTCTGAATTTCTGGACAACCTTATTTGTAACGGAAGAGAACAATCACAGGAAAAGCAATGGGGTATGTCTGTCTCAATTACTGCTTATAATATGCTGTTCTAAATGCAGCTTGAGTTCTGTGAAAATGCATTGCTGTGATCAAAAATATTGGTTTCAAGGGAAGCATCAATTTTGCCTCATTCATGAAAGAACAAACCTTCTGTTGACTTCCAAGAGGACTGAAAATTTTTATACTCAGACCTCAGAGTAGAAAAAAAGTTAGAAAAAAAAAGCTTTCAGAGCCCTTACAGTAAAATTCATCAGTGAGCTAAGCAAGAGTTCCTCCTTTTTATGTCCCAACAAACATTCTTTCTTTTTACATGGTCTTACGTATTTCATAATCATTCTTTGATCATTCTTTGGTACAAATAACTCCCGTTCTTAATCACTGCAAGGCAGTAAATAAAAGAATAGCCCTTTCTGTGATAAGAACATCTAAAATGTAGGAAGTGTTCTTTTTTTTTGAAACTGACCTCTTGTTTAGGAAAGAAAAAGATCATTTATTATAAGTGATCCTCTGCCAACAGCCCCTATGTCTGTTACCAATTTCAAACACTTTATGTTCTCCCTCCAGAAAGGCTTTGTACTCTTTCCCACTCATTAGAAGACAGCTATTGTAAATAGCACTTCCAGCATTAATATTAAATACAGAAAGAAATATGTTGAAACCAGGTTATGGCTGTGAGGCAAACTGACACAAGCTAGGAAATTCATAAGCTAAATCCAGCCCTTAGCTAGGGCTGTTGAGAAAACAAATTCGTGGGAGTTAGCAAGGTGCCCAGGGTGAGTGCAGAGTGTGCATTTCCTGGCTTTTGTCAGATAATGTCAAAACACCAACCTGACCTAAACATTAGATTTGCTGCATTGAAAAAGGGTGCTTCATGCAGAGAAGAGGGGAAGGCACACCTACCTTCCTTCCTTCCCAGGATTCAGGGAGGGCGGCACACGATCACAATGCCTGCCCTGGCCCCCACAGACAGAGAGTGTGAACCCACCAAGCTGGACCCACCAGCTCCCAGGATGAACACCTCAGAGCACACGCATTGAGGGGTGTCCCCTAGGTAGTGAATAGTCTCATTTGTTTGGTTTATCCCCACAGAGAAACAAAAAATATCAAGGACTTTATCATAGGCATGCCAAAATTCTCTTTGTCTTCATCTCATGAGCATCACAAGCTCTTTTGAGTGGAAGGCAGGTATGCAGGCTGGGTTGAAGGACCATGCTGCAGTATTGCCCAAGGGAAAATGGACTTGACAGGCCAAGGGTGTGAGGTTTTCATCATCTTTTCTCCTTCATGTTAGAGCCGGGATTAATACACAGGACTCATAGTTCCATGTTCGGGCTTGGTGTTCATTAACTCTTATCTGTATTACAGCCTCACAAGTCATGAGCTCTAACTAGCAAGGTAGAAAATAGAGGTAAAATGGATGCCTCTAACTCTTTCCAAGGTTATTTACGCATGAATCACCCAATGATCTTCGTTGCTAGATTACACCTATATTATTTATATTTTTGACCCAATAATGACGACCCAAGGTCCACAATGTGGACCTTTTTTACCCAATTAGAAAAAACCACCCATGAAGAAGAAGGTGAAGAAGAAGGACCCAAACAACGCCCAAAATCCTCCATATTGCTTCACATATTACTATATACTAAAATCTTAAATCTGAATTTTTCATCCTGTGAGATCACACAATACTATTCAAACTACACACCCACAACGCCAGTGCTATCACCCAATTTTGGAAGCCTGTTCCATGGCCTCAAGTCAAATGTGGTCCTTGCTTGAGGGTCAGTACCTTTTGGAACAGAAAGCCTGAAATTTTCAGCCTCCAGAGTGAGAACAAAAGGGGTCTGCCAGGGCTGGCATGACACACACCAACCCCTTTAGACACCCTGGTGTAGCACGAGTAACAAAATGAACTGCTTTTCCCTAGCAGGAGACACTTGGGAAAACACCATCCCTCATGGTGGAGCACAGCTCTGCAGCTTGGCAGGAGCTCTCTGCATTCCTGTGGACTCAGGAATCCTGTCTCTAGCTGGCTTCGCCCCACTAGTGTTCCAGCAGTGTGACAGTAGCTCAAGGAAGCAGAAAAAGGGTGAGCAGCCCAATAAATGTTCATTTCATCAAAAAAGTTAAATTACTTTAATGAACATTGACTTGACAGTGTTATAGATGGGTAATGCAATGGTTGCCTCTTGCAATTAGGGGATGAATATTACGTGTATGTTAGGAGAAGTTTTACTGATGTATAGTTATGTCATTGTGATTTGTGGTTTGGGTGTCCCCTGTTCTCCCCACAGTTCCCTTTCCCCCTGAATGGAAGGTGGCCCAGGGACGTCCTTGGCAGTGGGGACATGAGGACGGAGGGCGGTGCCTGTGCCCCTTGCAGCAGGGCAGGCTGGGTACCGGGGGCGTGGCATAGCAATACCTGACCTCCAATCAAACTGCACGGATACAATCTCCACCAATGGACAGCGAGGAAGAGTTGATTGGCAGGTTTTGGGTGGGGCCAGGGTCACCTGATGCAACACCAGGGGTATAAAAGGTGGAGCAGCCATTTTGTGCATGAGCACGTGGCAGTTTAGTTCCATGCTCTCTGTGCTGTAATTTTCCTTATTCACTGATTTTATTGTATTTGTTAAGGTTTAATAAACCTTTGAAATTTTAAAAGTGAGCCTCATTTCTCACAACAGTCAATATTGTAGCAGATTTTCCCAGCAGGCAAAAAGACAAATTGAAGGGGATGGGAACTTACCTAGAAAGAGTTTCAGTTTTGTAGAAACAAAAGTTTTTTTCTTGTTCCCATATGGAAGTTATATGTGTAAAATCAATGGGCTCTGGGAGTTTTTTTTCTTTATCAAGAAGGTGGCAGCTAATCTCTGCATTGCCCAGGAGAGGGGAGGAAAAATATCTTGGCCTATATCCTTTTGTTTCAAGCAACACATCTGGGAGGGAAAGGTTTCAGGATCATAACCAGTATTTGATTTAAACTAGGTTAATTAAATGGCTTCAAACCTCATATAATTAAAAACACACTGTACATAGTTGTATTGATACTAATTCCTGTCAGTTCAAGTTAAATTGAAAAGAGGTTGAATCAAGTTGTGCTTAGGCTGTTGGTGCAGCTTTTTGGACCAGTTCAGCAGGCACACACCAGCTCCTAACCAAGTGCAGATCTCATACAGCATACCCTGAGGTCACAATAAATATTTAATTGTGTGACTTGTATTTTATCTGACTCAGGAGGCTGACAGAAACACAGGTGGTCAGCTGAGTGCAAGCTGAGAGAAAACAGGTGAGTCAACCTCATGCTGAAGTGTTAGCTTATTATTCCATGATGCCCAGTCTTTGAAGGAATACTTATTTTATAACCCAGGAGAATAACAAAGAGACTGCTTATGGAATTAAAATTTCCCAGCTTCTAATTAGAAGGAGAATAATTGCAGTGTCATTTGTAGAGATCTTAGTAATTTGTTTAATTTTAAAGACAAGTATATTTGTGCTGTACAATTTTCCTTCATATGCCAACCAAAACAGGACACGTTTTTTTCATTCCTTGCACTATATGTTTTCCTTCACTTTAACTCTCTATTGAATTCACCTGTGATTAAAAAAAAATGTAACAAAGAAATACTAATTTTGAAAGTGACAAAATGGAAAATTTAAGATGATTCAGAATTTTCTGTATTTTCTTTGGTTGGTTTTTCTTCCTCCTTACATTACCTGTTATTCTTTGAAGTAGTGCAAACTCACTTCTTCAGCTGTCGTTTACCCATTTCACCGGTGCTTTTCCGCAAAAATAAAGAAATAAATAAACCAATGATCTCTTCAGAATTCTACTAAAACACTGTAACCATTTATTCATGGCCTGGAGCCCTCTTTTGGTATTTTTAGTTAAGGGAAAAAAGTCCCCTGTACTTTGGGCTCAAAGTCTAAATTGGATAAAATATCATCTAAGTGCAGACTACATCAAAGATGAGACTTCAATTAATTCCAGAGTTATTTATTTAAATGCAAGTTTTTCATTGGCAAGCTTCCACTCAAAGACCTCAAGAGGAACATGGAGGCAACAAGGGGAATTCCATTGTTCCCACCCCACAACCTCTTCTCTCGGGCATAACACCAAGAAAATAAACCAGTCACCAAATATAGCACAATAGGCTTTTTCCTCCTTAATTACCTTTGAAATTCCCAGCCGAGCACACAGACCTCACACAGGATTTCCGTGCTGTGTGTTAGCAGCAGTTCAGCTGAGTGATGAACCTCAGGAAATAAAACGCTTCCTGACGGTGCTGCTGGCACAGCAGAGAGCATCCCCCCACAACGGTGTGGTTTCAGAGGGGCCGGTTCACCCCTATCCCCATCCCCATTCCCAACCCAGCCCTGAGAGGCTTTTCCCCCTTTGAAAGCTGCCTTTTGTGTCTCACACCCCCACGGGCTGCTCCCGGCCAGGCTGTTTGCTGTTCTTTGGAGGCTTCTGCTGTTTCCTACATCAGATGGAATTTACCTTCATGTAATTATTTGTTCTGGGTGCTTTGATCTCCACTTCCCTTGTAACTGCAGCGTAGTCGCACTTTGAACTACAAGAAAGTACCAATTTAAGGCTCTTGCTGAAAACATCATAATAGTTAATCCTAACAAAAAAGTGTTAATTGGTCTCCTGGTGATTCTAAGCCGCAGCCACAATAGGTTCTTATATTTGTTTACCACCGCTGTATTTCCTCCTCATCCCAGTAAAAGTGTACTAGATCTGATACGTTTCTTAGGCAAGCTTATGGTTTCTCAGTTTACGATTTAGGGGAAAACCCAAGTACCTACTCAGTGTCAGAGAAACAATTCTGGCCCAGTCTGCTGACACTACAGTCTGGTAGCTTCAGAGTCAGCCACTGGAGATTGCCTACTCAAACAGAAGAAGTAAAAATTTAAACAACTCCAAAACTCCTTCTGAAGAAAAATAAGACCTCTGTATGAGATGAAAACTGTTTCTTCGTATAATACATTTTAACATTTCTTATACAGAAATCATAGAGCGGGGGAGGAGCATTATTTTTCTTCATTTTGGAATGTATCTCATCCTGCTCAGCACAAAGAAAAATTTTAAATATCTCAAATTAATGAAGGTGGCTCATCATTCTGGACTGCACTGATGGATTTTAAAACCTTTTTTTTTTCTTTTTTTTTTCTTTTTTTTTTTTTTTTTTGTCTTACACAAACAAGTCACTTTTAATGTAACCACTGAATTTTGGTCAGATTCAGGTACATCACATCTGTCTCTCTCTCAAAACAAAAGTGACATATTTGAGTGAAGACACTGCAAGTGATCTTTTCAGGCCCTCTGGCTGTTTCTTCAGTGTTCTTGGTGCAATGACAAAAGAACCAGACAGAACAGCAACTTAAGTGCTTAGACTGCATATTTGTGGAGTGCACACGAGTCTGCTGTTCATCAAAAGGTTACTCATAAGATAAACATGAAATGGTGCAGGACACTAGCATCCAGTCTTGCTATTCTGACCTCCTATGGACATTTCAGCAGTCTCAATGAGGGGGAAACTGCCACCTCTTCCTCCCACTTTTTCATTTGGTATTCTCACAGCCGATTTAAAAAATTTTACTGATTTCTGCTTGGCCAGATCTTCCCAATGACCAGCTCTGCCGAGGTGAGTTTTCCTCTCATCCTCTTCCTGTGATTACAGCACTTCACAGTCAAACACTTCAAAAGTCCTGCTGAAAACACGCAGAGAGCCAGCCCCAGCTCACTGAGGACAACTCTTGAACCCTGACTGAATTTCCAATTCCTCCTGCTATCCTAAGAGATTGTCCACTGTCTCCAGCCCACGTGGAGAGGGCTCTGTCCCCAAGAACAGCCCTTCCTCCCCAGCCCAAGGCTGCCCTTCCTCTCTCTGCCCTATAGAAGCAAGATACACCTGAATTCCTCAAATTATCTTGGCAGATGTCCCATGCTGTGCAATGCCTCCACAGTGCTCTCCTGCATAGAAAATCTCACTAAGCCTGTGGATGAGCAGGAGAATTATACCACCATGACGTGCTTCAAACTGCCTCACAAGCATGGGAATCCAGACAGGGAATATTGTGAGAGAGGAAGCAGTGTCCAGCAAGCTTGATGGGAAGAGCATCATCCCTGTACAGGATCCAGGCTGAAGGAAAGAAGATATTTCTTTCTGCCACGATGCAAGCAATAATCTCATATATCCAAACCAGGATCAAGTACTGACACCTTTCTATCAGTAAAGTGACTTGTTAAACATATCATGCACACTGAGTTGCAAACAGCCAACCCAGAGTATAGTGAAATGCCAGCCCTGAAATGAAAATACCACTACAAGGGTTCATGTCAGAAAAACCTTTATTTTTCTTTTTAATGTTTGTTTTGCATGACTTTCCAGAATCTCCTGAATACAATCCAGACCACTGCCAGCTGCAGTCTACAGTCTGGGGCACTGATAAATTTATTTTCCAAATTATCTGCAGTATTCTCATTTTGTCACAATGCCCCTTGTGAATCTGTCTGATTTCTCAGTGATGTTACAATTTTGAGCCTTTGCATTTTAACCCTGGAGAAGATGACAGTCACTCTGACCATGTTTTTGTCCTCACAGTTAGAGTTTGAATCCATGCCTTCTTTTTCTAGCTCCTACAGGCTGTTTTGTTCTGAATTTTTTCCATGTTTTTGTTTGGTTTTTTGTTTGGGATTTTTTAATCTAACCCCATTAGATAATTAAATATTCCATGCAATTTTATTATGTGACTATTGTTGGATGGGGGTTTCTTTTTGTTTCAGGGGTTGTTTTGGGGTGGTGATTTTTTTGTGTTTTAAAAGAAAAAACAACAGCAAAGCTTTTGGAATAAACTGGGCAATATCAACACAGTGATCCTGCTCCCAGGATATTTATGGCCCCATCGTTGTAGGGCTATAAATGTAGCCCTACATTTGTAGGGCTACAAATGTAGGGGGGTTTACAAGAGAAACTTGATATTTCAAATCTAATCATAACCATAAATCACACTTAAAAGTTACATTTCAGGATTACGTCGTTTTAGCAGTAAGTCTGGGTGGTAAAAAAAAGCAAACTTCTTGCTATGACAGGTGACCAGCTGAAGTTTTAATACCTTTGTTTTCAAAGTGCAGTTCTTAGCTGGGAAAATGGGTCTCTACTGTATCTTACATAAACATCCCCTTGCAAGTTACGTGTCTGCAGAAAGTCAATCACAGCACTTTTTTTCTTATCTGGGTACTTCATGGTATGTGTTTGAAGCCCACAGCTCATATTACAGGATGAAGGTGCAAGGAGTGGAATTAAAACTTATATGGTTACCTGGAGCAGAATGAAAACGACTGGGACAAGTTTTTTGCTGTTTTAACTGTGTCAAAGTCAAAGTTAGCAAAGGATTTTAGTCGTGCCTGGGGCTTGGAATCAGATGGTTTTCTTTGCTGAGGAAAAGGGCTTCTGGTAGTGAGGCTTCATCTTCAACTTCTTTGATTGACTTACCCTAATTGATAAAAAAAATCCAAGAGAACCATATGTTTTATGCCTGCTGGCAGCCCTCAGAAGGTTCATGCTGCCAGGACATACACAAAGGTAGGAATTTGAGGCTGAGGCAGGAAAAAAAGGCTCAAAGAGTGTAAACAGTAGTTCAGTGTCACTCACAAAGGTCCTGAGAAACAATCCTTGTTTGTGGTCTGTTCAGAATCAAGCACACACTTGAGGCAAACCCTATTCTCACCCTTCTTTGCAGGACTTTCAGTCTTAACCAGCACTGATGCTTGCTTGTAAAAAAAAAAAATAAATTCCTTAGTTTTAATTGCTGATGTCTCCTAAGTCATTCTGGAGCAAAATTCTGATGGAAGTCAGCAGTAAACAAAGGCATGACCAGTTGCAAAGCCACTGATGATGCATTCAGATTTCTTGAAGTGCTGTTGCAGTATGTGTCACTTAGACACCACAGTGACAGGCATGGCAGATATCTCAGGAAACTGAGATATCTGAATATTTGAACATATCTGAACATATCCCTCTGTGATATTCTAGTCACTGTTCCATTCCTCAGCTGAAAAAGTAACTCAGGTCTCTCAAGCCACCCTTCCTCAAAAAATACTAACATAATTAAAATTACAGAATATTAAAAAATAATCAACTAGGGTTGATCTTTTCAGAGAAATATGCCCAGAAATCTGTAACTGAAAATCTGTTAGGACAGGCTGTCTCCTTTCAAGTGTCCTGGTACTTCCAGTTGCCATCATGGTGATTCAGCATTTCTGATAAAAGGCAAGTGAAAATGATGGAGCTGTAAACTGACTGTAATTTACACCATATGGCAAATTAAAACAAATCTTTAAAAATTAAATTATAATTGGATTAATTCTGACTGGCATGCTTCATCCAGTCTCTGAAAGCCTGTGGCTTGTGGCATGGCTATTAGTCTGCATATTGCTATTTCAGAATAAAGAAAAAAACTTATTTTATTTTAAAGGTGGCATCCACTGCAAGGCTGGATACAGTCTGTATAGACAATACTTGAAGAATTCCACAACTGAGGATAAACATTAGGCCACAAAGGGCATTATTTCCCAACATGTGATTCTTTTCATAAAATGTGCTTTTCTCTCCTTCCCTCCTACATACCAAGGCATTCTCATATCCTTCATTACCACCTCTCCACCTTTTTATATACATTTTGCCTAGGTTTTACACACATTTTACCTTCCCACTTTGTTGCAATGTCCTTGCTGTATTGAGTTTTCCTGCACAACACCACAGATCTCAAATATAGCTTACTCTCAGGCTGCAGTTAATCTACCTCACCTACATTGCCACTTTAAGTATTCCAGGCTCCCCCAATTCCCTTAGCTAGACCACATCAAACCCCCTCAGTTCTTCCCCATGTCCCCAGTCTCCTGCAGTCAGTCTCAGCTATCCCTTTCTCTGCTCTGCTCCCTACAGCATCTTCAGCATCCCTCCACACTGTCTGACAACCTCAGCCTCAGCTGCACACTGCTATTTGCCAAGGAGCAGCCTGCACACACCACAGCTGGTGTGGAGCCACCCAGGCACTGGCTGGAATGCACATGGCAATAGACCTGACCACCCAGGAATCCAGGAATTCAGGGAATTGAACCAACAAGCCTGGCAGCTGATGCCCCTCAGGGAGCCAGTGTGACAATGCTGCCTAGCAGACGCCTGGCAGATGCAGAAAATGCTATCAAGGATGGCATCTCACCCCTCTGCTGTTTCTGACAGGTCCCACTCAGTGCATCAGGAGTTTTGCCAGCTGTTTGCATGGGAAGTGGGATTGGATCCTGAAGAACAGAATGGGTGCCATCCTCCCTTTCCTGTGATGTTACCTTTGCATAGCACAGTTATAACTTGACTGCACCCTCACAGCTGGCACCTCCCAGCCCTGCTCTGGTATCCTTATCCTTGGAAGGGGCACCAAGCACAGCCACAGAGCTCCTTCTTTCATGTCTTTAGAGAAGCCTTCCTTGTCAGGATGCAAACAAAAGTCTGAGCCTGGGGGTTGGGGTGCAGAGTCCCCTGTCATTCTGAAAGTGCTTCCACAAGACACTGTGTTCGTTTGCTCACCTACCTGCCTCTGCTATCTCTCTAACATCCAGAGTACACAAGGTTTTTGGGGACAGCAACTGTCTTTTCATTCTGTTCCTGTACAGCACCAAACACATCCTGATCTCCTGCCCAGGATCAAAGTCACCAAAAGAGGGTCATTAGCAGTCCAGCAAAGTCTTACCAGACATTTTGCTTACAAACAAAATGCCTGAAATTAAAAAGGAGAGGCTTTGCCATCGTAAGCTCAACTGAAAATTTGCTCTTCCGTTGGGAGAATTGCCTACAGTGAAGAAAGGCCATATGGTGACACTGGGGAGTGACCCCTTTTTCCAGCTGCTGACAAATAGTCTTGGTTCAAAGCTTCCATTAGAGCATATGGAGAAGCCCTTTCATCCTCACAAAGGTGAATTCATGCTGTTTTTGCCAAAATGAGGTGGCTTCTTTTATTTCTGTTATTTTTTTTCCACACCTCTAAATGCCCAGGAGCAGTCTGCAGGCACATTCCAGAGGGGATATTTAATATTTTATTGCCAGGCAAGTACTAAAGAACTGGTTCCCATAGTCACTATCTGCAAAAGTTTTCCCCACAGGGCTCACGTAGAGCAGAGAGCATGTCCCCTTCCTACACCCACTGCTCCTGCTGAACACAATGCCAGGAAAACCCACTGCTTCCAGCAAGGCCCATAAATCTCCTTGTTGATCCCTGACAGTTTTGCTTGCCTTGAAGAAGCAGTACACATGCTTGAGATCAGCATCCTAAGCCTTTATCAGACCTTTAGAAACGTGCCAGCAAGCATTACCCAAAAATAGTTCAGGTACCCATGAGAAAAGATTACCTGTAAGCTGAGAGCCCATTGCCCAATATACCTCTGACATCTGAGAGGAAAGCAACACACACCTAAGAGGTTTGCATATGAATCCTGAAGGGGAGGTATTAAAAGTGAATTCATTAGGGTAAATACTTTGTTACTGGGATAGCCATCAGTGCACAGTTCTCTTTAAACTTCTCGTCTTTGAGGCTGTCTGTAACCCACCACATCTGCATTGGATCTTGTATCTTATCATGCACATATTTTAGAATCATGATAATTTTCAGTATGGCACCTGCCTCACAGCAAGTTACATGTGTAGTGATTAATGCTGCCTGATTGACCACAACAGCTCTCTGATCCCTCCTATCATTCCAGTTCTGTGAGTCCTTTCAATCCTTGTGCCTATGTACAGGCAAGACACCAAAAATGGCTTTATAATTAATCAAGTTATTCACAAGTCCTCCCTTTTTTTCTCCCCACATAAATCCCAAGCCTTAGCCATGCCAGACAAACAGATATACTAAATAGTGTTCTGGTTGCCACATTCTCCAAGGCCACGTGCATCTTGCTTTGTTTCTGTTGTACATTCAAAATATCTCCCTTGTGCAGTGTGCACTTCTCAGGCAAATTTAATGGCTCATGCAGTCATGTACAAGTGAGAATGGCTGTATTAGCAATGCTGAAGGATGCAGTTCACGACACATTTTCTGGTTGGTGGCAAAGATTAGAAGCTCCAGTTCCTCCATCCCAAGAGCTGCCTGTTTCTTTGCTGTACCACAGCCTTGCATGCCCTTGGGTAATGCTATGCACCCCTGTCTGCAACCTGGTTTGCAGCATGTTCCAGGAGCACTTCTATCACCACCACTGGAAGGGTGGTGGCTGCAAAGGAGGGTGGGAAAGAACCACTGAATGAAGAGCAGAGGACGAAGAGAGATTTCCCAGGCTGACTTTGTTGTTGAAGAAAACATGGAATGACATCCTCAGATGGAAAAGATTTTTCTTATCTGTCCTCCTGCCAATTACCATCCCTCCCATATCCATAACATGAGCCAGCACAGCTACACAAACATGTAAGATATCACAGAATAATAAGTTCAGCTGCTGTGAGAGGCCTTAGATCAGATCAGTTCTTAGGAAATCTGTTTGGTAAGGCAGGAGATTATACAGCTTCTCCAGAGTAACATGGCCAAGCATGTAATCTGAACACTGACTTTTTGAGACAAAGAGCATTTACACCTGCTTTCAAACTCTAAAGTCACACCCAGATGATACATCAGTAGTGTCCTGCACAAAGAAATTGTACCAACACAACAAAACCCACTTAGGTGATCTCACCAGATTAATTCAGAATCAGCTAGTGGACACCTAAACCAGGTTGAAAAACAGGTACAGTGCCTCTGACCAGAATCACTACACATTCCTCAGCCCGTGCCCCAAAGTCCCACATGAAAGTCCATTTGAACATGCAGTTTATATACATAAGCCTCTCCAGTACATCTAGAAGCCATTGGATCTCTTGCAGATGTGTTGTGCAGTACATTTGGATATGGGTGAAATTCCCACTTCCTAAACACATTAAATTTACTAAGTGCTTGCATTAACCAACTGCACAGTGTGTGTGCAATACCAATATCAGATTCAGGTATCCCAGTGCCCCTACCTGCAGCTATTACACAGAAATATGGGTCACATGAAAATGCTACTGCCCCAGCTTTTTCCCAGCCCCATCCACTGCTAAATAAAAACCAGCTGAAAGGCACAAACTGTTCAACTTCAGTGCAACCACACGATGTGCTGCCTCTGTTTGACCACATCAATTCACTCTTCTAGTCATGGGCAGGATATTCTACTTGTTTGCAGGTGGTTTCCTGCTTTCTAGAAGAGCAAGCAATGCACATTATGAACATGGGCCATCAAGATACAGTGGGGATTGCAGGCTCTGCATGAATTAGTATTGTTTTCTAAGCACTGTGATCTCTTGATCTGATTACTGGAGAAAGCAAAACATGTAGGCAGAGAATAAAATGGATTTTTTCAGCCTTCAGGCAGAAATGATATAAGAGAACAGTTATATTTTGATCAGCTACATTACCATTGACTAGATAGCTAGTTATCTCCAGGGAATGAGTGGCAAAATTCTTATTGATTCTAATGGAGCTCAGATGTAATCCAGTAATCAAAACCAGTTAGGTCTTCTTTAGACTTTGCTTTGACCAAAAGCTATGTGATACAAAATATGGTGGGACAAACAATCTAAGGAGAGGACAGAACAAAACAGAATAGCATTCTAAATTGAATGACCCTCAAAGATTTAGTGCTTTTCTGTGTGCACGACCTATGGATTATAGAACTTATTTATGTAAAAGACTTGTATATCAGAAAAACAGAACAAAATTATCATTAAGGTAAACTTACCCTTCTTTTCCTTGCATAACCCATAATACTGCCAAATCACATCTTTACTGGTGGATAATATGTAAGTACAAAAAGGCTGCATTGAAAAACCAAAGCCAAAACAAAACATAGAACAACAAAAAAACACCATTCACAATGTAAAAAATGCCTCTTCCATTGTGGCAGGAATTGATGGGGACATTTCAACAGATGTGTTAGACATCAAAAGAAGCTGAGAGAGCACAGTGATATAAATGTGAGAGCATGATTGCTATAAGACTTTGGCTCTCAATTGGCTCTTTGTAGAACCAAGATTGTTATGGATTAGTGAATGAGTCTGCCTGCTTGTACAAAAACTGCACAAGTGCAGTACAAGATACAAGACATTTACTAGATCAATACAAGAAAGGAAGGTACTCACATTTCAATGATAAAACAGCAGGAGACAGAATAGATGGAACAAACTGTTTCAAGAAAGTTTCAGGGAAAGCAACCATGTGGAGAAAACAAATGTTCAGGAAACAAACATGACAATGAAGAGACACGGTCCAAAAAGGAACAAAAGAATTGTGGAACATAAGTTTTATATTAACTCATTCTAAATACAAGATAGCCAGTAGTTCTTTCCAAAGTAAGCAGTCCTTATACCAACAATGAATGGGCAAGATACAGTAAAATAAAAATATATGGCAATGGAAAGAGTAAAGAAAAAACACATGTCTGAAGGTAATGACTGCTGAGGAGAAAAGTCACTTTTAGGAAACATTTTAAAAGATCCCAGCAGTAGCTTTACAATGTTCCATAGACAAATAATTTCAAAGTCCATCATAGGAAAAGGTTGTGGAAAAATGGGGAGCAAAATGCACTAAAAACCCCAAAATGAACCAACAACCCAAACACTAAAGCTCTTTTGTTCTGCCCTATCTTTTTAAGATGCTTTGAAATCATGAAGTGTTCTACCACAAGAGAAAAACCAGATGGTCAGTGTGATTGCCACCAAATAAAAAGAGATATTTAATAATTTGCTTCAGTAAGCTTGTGAACTTACTTTGGGGCAAATTTTGGAAGCATAAATACTGTTGAATGAAATGTCCAATGACTAGCCCAGACTGCAACAATATTTATCCTGCATAAGAGAAAACTCTACCTCTGGTGCCCTCTGCATTTGTATACCCATTTAAAGACATATTTCCTTCTCTCAGGGAAATCAGATATCTACTAATATGAGCATGAGAACATTCATAAGCACTTCTTACATAGCCCAGGAGAGAAGAAAGCCCAGTCTGGGCATACTTTGAGTCACCAGAAATCAGAGGACAAGCAAAGAGGCATCGTGTGGGTTGTGGGATGTTTCTTCCCAGGATTATCTTGGTGAACTGCAGCAATTAAGAGTTCATCTGAGCTCAGAAAAAAATATCATACTCTTAACTCTGCAATTTTGATTGGCATTTTCTCACTGTGTCATCTGGTGACTATGTATTTATGTGTCTCCTTCTTTTGTTCTCATCCTGCACTAAGGAAATCTGCTAGGGTGGCTCCACTACACTCACCCCACAACTCCCTCCTGTCCATTTCTCAGTGGGAACAAAGCCAGACATCAGCCAAGACAAACCTCATGTGATCACTCACTTCTGCACCCCTGAATTTGAGAGAAAATGAGCCTCACTAGCAGGCTGGGTTCTCCGAAACTGAGGCAGTTTCCTGCTGCTTCCTACAAGTAAAAAGTCATCTGAATTTTCTCCCAAATTATGCACAAACAAGTTGGAAGAGAATAAGCAAAAAGTGCAGCAATCTACAAGTTCCTCCAGACACAGGTTTCTCCTTTAAATGTAGGATGACCTCAGGACATCAGTTACCATGAGGTAATTGCCATCAGAGGATTCGCCAAATTTTCACTGGGAGCAAGCAGGGTACCTCTATCATATACAAAAAAGTTGGGTCCCTATGCTGGAATTGTTTTAATTCTTAGTTTCCATTTCCTCTTGTTGCTTATGCAGGGCAGAAGGGCACTTGCCTGGGTTTGGCCTGGGTAAATATTGTCCCTGTATTCATTTTATTTTTAAACATATAGCTGAAAAAAAAAGATTGATATGAGGACAGTGCTGGAAAGTCGTGTTACTACTTCAGCCATAACAGATTTCACTTAATGCTGTTCTGTAGGAAATCAAATCAAATACAGTAGCAGAGCAATCTGTCAAAGAAAACTGGCTTCACTGAGCAGCAGTATCCACTTAAAAGTGTGTAACTCACAGGCATATGAAACAAATTACTTTTTCATTTCTTTCATTTCTCATGCCTTAAGAAAATAGGATCTAATGCATAAATTGCAATATACAAATCAGAAAAACTGTGAGTAAGAAGCAATGTGTATGGGTGAGTCTATTAATTCAAAGTTGTTCAGCAACTTTACCTTCTTCCCCAAGGCTTAACCCTCAGCCACATTTTTCCTAGTAAGAATTACATGATGTGAAATTGTTACAGATTTAAAGAATGTGCAGGGGAATAACTGATGAAAAAGTTGGTGATTGCACTCCTGCAATCCACCAATAATAACAATACATTACCTTTGCCACTAAAAGTAAATTTTCAGAGTGACATTAAACCACTCTAGGCATTTTGGAAGAAGGGCAGGCTGCATAAAATACCAGCTTTTCACAAGAACAACAGAAATAATGGGTCATTCAAAGTCACTTCTGCTGACTCTACAGTGTAAGTCTTGCAGGAGAGTCTGTCAGTAAGTAATTTGGTTTGAATTTCTCAAGTTTACCCATGCAGAATAAAACAGTTCAGAAATAGACCTCCTGGGTGCCAATGTTGATTACTCAGTGCTATGAGGAAAATTATGCTATTCTGTTGTTTTTGGGTTTTTTTTTCATTAGAAAAGAGGAAGCTTTAAAATGTTTTGATAGCTTCAGGGTGTTAGGCTTTTATTTGTGTTTCCTGTTGGTTTCAATGGGAATGGTTGGGATGGACTAAAACTTCAATTCTCCCTGAGCCCTCACTCAAATTTTATCACTTGTAAAGAGGCAGAAAATCACAAAAAAAAGATTGCCCAACAAGTTGAACCCAAGTGGTTCAATAGTAGCTTATATTAGTGGGCATGGCTGTGCAATGTGGCACCCTTTGGCCAGAGGGTGGCTGGAAAGGCAAGAACAGTAATGTTCCTTAACCACTGCAGCCAGAGGAGGTAGGAACCATGGCTCAGACACCTTAGCAAGTAATTTCCTTTTCTGGTATTCCACATTACATCCTTCCATACATATTCTTCTCTCAATCTCATTTGGACCTAAAGTGGCAAACATAGCTTGTTAAGTTGGTATTAAATTCCTAACCTTGCCATGATAAACCACCAATATCCAAGCAGCAGCTCTCTCCAACTTGTTTTAACCTCCCCTCTGCCCCTCTGTCTTCTCTAGGCCTGCATTGCTTTGACAAGTCATCCATGCAGTGTGAACATGTACATCACATGTAAGACTTCCAATGCAAGGATGTGTTTTTCTTATGGTTTTTCTTGTACTGATGGTGTATTTTCATCATGACACTCTGCCTGTCACTTTCTGTTAAACCTATTACATTTCAGCAGCAAGGAAGAAGTCTCCTCAGTAGCAAAAGTATTTTATCAAGAGGAGAAATGTGCACAAACACATCAAGAACACCTTTGACTAGAACCTTTCCCATTACACTACTGTACCATATTATTTGAAATAAGGAAAATCATTGCATTTGTGGACTGTTTATGGTCAATATATATTAACTATTGACCATAAACCCAGATGGATTTTGTATACCATATATTAACTGCAGGCACAACAATGCTGTGGTTCACGATGTCACTCTAAAGCCAGCTAGAAATTAAAGACATTTAGATCCATGCTGTTGCATGATTAACATTATATCACTTTTCAGTTTTGTACTCCAAACTGTTTTTCTACTGCTGAAGGCACATCAGAATTTAGTGCAAGATAGCACCGAAAAAAAAAAGTGTTAAATCGGGATGGAAAAGGGGATACATCTTTTCTTGTTGTGTCCTTTACTTATATAAAATGTAGCACAAAAGTATTATAGAGGAAAATACAGACTCGAAGATATCAGAAAAGTAGCCTACCACAGTAAAATGATGCTGCTATAAATTCACATTAATTCTTTGTTCCAAAATCTTTGGTTTCTTGCTGTTACACTCAGCATATGTCATCAGGCCAATGAAATGTCTTACCTGAATCCCTGGGGAAGAAACCAAGCTCTGAGGTGAGAAACAGTGTGGTGATCCAGCAGTGAAAACAGGTAGCAACACAAGCAGATGTGCCCCAGAACTTGCAAGAGCAATCCAGATTTCCCAGCCCTTGTGTGTTCCCACTTATTAAAGAGCTGTTCAAATCATTTGCCCAGACTGTGATAGATGTTGTGCTTAACATTTACTCATTATTAATAGGTACTGCTCTCTTAGCCAGGAAAATCACACTTCTACACTGCCTTTGTATCAAAGGTGCTAATGGTCTTCTTTGATAGAGTACCACCACACCCCAGAGCAAGAGGAAGGAACTTATCTGAAGATCTGATGGGAAGAGCAAAGGAGATGATCAAGACACCTCTCCTGTACAAAGTTCCCTGCCACCAGAATGTGAAAGGTACTTCTGACTCTAGCATGTGAGTGTTGTGGTGGAACAAGCCCAGAGCTGGTCACAGCATGCAAATTCTATACCCTGGGGAGCTGAGCAGTTCTGAAAATGTTTTCTTTTTAAATCTGAATGAATGCTTGATGAAAGGCTGAAGATGCACACACACACACACACACACACACACACTGTCAGTGACACTCTTTATGGTGCTCCCTTGCTGGGAAGCCCAGACTGCACCATTTGTTAGACCTGATCTGAGGCCAGGCTGATGGTGAGAGCCCCTACCCCAGGGCTGCTGTCTGACTTGAATGTGCTCATCTTCTCTCTCTCCTCATTGCTTTTCAATGGGGATTATGAAAAAAGGTTCATTATGTGTATTCCATGTTCTTAGCCTCTCTCCATAGGCATATAGATTCAACCTGACAAAAAACAGGATCTTTGGTCTGACCCAGTAGTCAGAAGTATCTGCTCCTCCATTTCTTCCTCTCCTTTTTCTCTGGCACCAACTCATGAAGTTCCAGTCCTCTGTGAGAAGCCTTTGTCTTCCACAAAGTTGTTATGTTTCTCAAGAAGATTTCTTTTCGATAAATCAGAATTTTGCAATAATGTTTCTCATTACAGAAAAATTTTCCAACTCAGTCTTTTTAAGAATTTTCTCTCACAAAGGAGATAAGCAGAAGTTTATCCTTACATTTGGATGATACCATTGAGCTTGTCATGCAAATAAAGTCTCCATGACTGTGTGTGCAGCTCCTTAAAGTTTAAGCCCTGGCTTTTTCCTATGTAGTA
Organism: Trochalopteron elliotii; assembly: GCA_024734555.1. Lineage (NCBI taxonomy): Eukaryota > Metazoa > Chordata > Aves > Passeriformes > Leiothrichidae > Trochalopteron > Trochalopteron elliotii. The sequence goes on along the minus strand of JANPWX010019691.1, from coordinate 1,216,630 downwards.
ACAGTTTGTCTCAGGCAGCAATGTTCCTGGCATCCCACCAAAGTCCATGAAAAAGTTGTGATGTGTCTCAGGAGGCTCTGGTTTAGACTCTATGGGCATAAACAGAAGGCTGGGCCAGTACAAGATATACCTATCTCCATTTAAAAAATCATATTAGCATTTTAGCACTCAAAACCAAGTGGTACCTTGAGATTATCCTCCTCTGACAATTGTGTGGCTCTCTTGAAGAGATCCAGATTATTTCAAGAGCATTCCAAAAAAGATCCAATCCTTGATACAACACTGAAAAGAAAACAGGTTTCTTCCTCAATGAAACTAAATGTCATGCCCTTTGTACCCATAAGGAGATGGTGTATAGAGATGGAAGGTGTCCTGTCATGCTTCAGTCCTGGAGCTGGCCCAAGAATTTCAACCATAAGTCTGGACTGACTGCTGCCCACACCAGCCAGTTCCAGCATACCCACAGTTCAGAACAGGAAGGAAACATAGCACTGAGCTGTCATACCAGGAATTTAGTGTATCAGAAAAAGGCTATAGTTGTTTTAGGATCATTGGCCCTGAAACACTCCCTAGGAATTGGTTTTCAGTGACCCAGATAGCCAAATTTGAATACATCAATTAATTTCTCTTACAACATTCTCCAGTGACCCACAACCCAGAGCTGCAGCTGTAGAAACTTGGTCTGCAGGAGCCTTGGGATGAGCAAGGCCCCAGATAGCCACAGCAGGCAATTTTGCAGGATGTGGGAATAGTCATTGTGACTCCAGGCTCCTGACAGCTCTAGTGAAGCCAGCTGCCATCAGGAATGACTGTGCTGAGGGCAGTAACTACACTGAATGTTCCTCCTGCCAAAGCAGCACTGAGCAGAGTCCCACAGTGCACTCAGACCTGCAGGGCTGGCCAGTGCTCAGGGATTCCTACTATCTCTTTAAATGGTAAAAAATTAGTTTTCCTAATCTTCCAGAGCTCTGTTCCATACATGTTCCAGTTATCTCAGAGTACAAAGATGAGAGGGAAGTAAGTTTTTATATTGCAAATAGGATTCAACTTCTCAGTTTTAAGGTAGGCTTCATGGATACAGGTATGACAGCATAGTCTTTTTCACATATTTATATTGAAAATGAAGGAGGCCTTACAGAACAGCCAACAAAGGAGTGTAGGTCAGCAGCTGATCTGAAACTACAGCCTAACTCTGGAATGCTATTCCCTCTACATCAATGCTGCTGCAGGCACTTACAAAGTACCTGTGATCCACCTGAGTGCACACAAGTGATTTGGCCCTCTGTGCTCTGCAGAACATTATTCAGCTGGAACACCACCAAGGTTTCAGCCTCAGTGCCTGATAGGATTGGGTTTTGAGCAAGGTCTCTGATGAGACTTTCATAGTCCTTCATATTTTTGCTTGGGAGCAATCATTGTAGACAGCCATTCCTGTGGGGTCTTCCCTTCTCTCTGAGACAGGAGGGACACCATTACCCTGCAAATGACAATGTTTCTGCAACTGACACTGAAGGAAAGGCAGATTAGAAGAATATGACTGCATGATAGTATTTCCCCATTCAGCATGGATGTATGTGCCCATGCATCTGCATGCACCTGTTCAAGAAGTGAACAAGAGACAAGTCTCAAAGAGGTCAACTCCTGGTTTCAGCCTCTGCAGCAACCCCTGATTTTCATTCTCCTAGGTGGAGCGGAAGAGATCCTAAAACATGGATCCTATTTGATTTCAAGATGATTTTTAGGTAGGGAGAAAGAAAAAAAAACGGGGAAAAAGATAGTCTTTCTGTCTACATGCTGGAGTGGCTGCATGTTGGTGGCATTGAACAAAATTAGAGTTTTACCCCTCAGTCCCTCAAAGTCAAAATATCTTGATGTTGCCTTCAAAACAGTCCTGAGACAATTTATAACATTTGGAAGCCTGCAAAATAGGCATTATTAGAAAAGTTAGGAGAATAGACAGTTGATTTTAGCATAGTTAGACAAGCCACTCTTAGAAAGAAAGGAAAAGATAGAATGACTGAAATGGAAGTAGTGGAGTTTACAGTGGAGAACACAGCAGAGTGGGAGAGAAACTACTCTGAGACCAGTGAATTGACTGGCCTCATCTAGATAAAACACATGAGGAATCTGCATCCCTGTTTTTCCTGGAAAGGCATGGTTGGGTGAGACCAGGCTATGAGTTGCTCTCAGGCAGAAGGGTGGTTCCCCAAGCTACACAACTGCCTTGAGCTCACTGTGTAGCACTAGCTACCCAACCCTGGATGCCCCAAATTTTCCCCCTTGCACATGGTTGCAAGTTGCTTTTGCAATATCAGTGACCTGAATATATGAGAGCAAAACTCTCAGAGAGAATTAGATTCAAGAGGCTTGAAGCTTCCCAGGAATCTGAAAGAACTGGCATTTCAGTCTTCGTGGCCCACTAGAGCCAGTTAAAAGGTCAGAAATAAAAGGTTATTGACCTGTAGATTTTCTTGAGACTCAGAGGGCACCATGACTTCAGCCCTTGAGTTCTTCTCACAACACAGGGATCATAAAGGTTTTGCAGGTCACTGACCCCACAGCATATGAAATCAGGAAAATAACTGGTAAATTTACTCTGCATTTTATATTACTGCAACTGATTTTAAATAAATTACTAAGCAATATCACTAACTGGAAAAGGTTATGAAGGGCAGAAGTAATCCCACTGCAAGAAATACTAAAAAGCATTCTTTAGCCTAAATTATAGAGCCAGTGAAATTAGAGATCATAAGGTCCTATCTGACTTTACAATCCATGAATCTGTTGTTTTCCTGTAGCAAAACTAAGTCCCTCTATGTCTGATTTTAGTTTTTCTTGTATTTCTTAAATTATATTTCTCATCGTCGTCCTAAAATCTATGCAGCTACCACTTCTTCAAAGAAATACATCCATGCAACAAACTGTATTATTATATATTATGCACAAGGAGGGTTTGTTCTTGACATGCTGCCAAGAAAGCTTGAGAACACAAGTCTCTCTATCACTTTGATCATGAAAGACAAGTGGTTCCAGTTATTTGAAACTTTATTTGACAGGATGGAAGTAAGATAGGAAGAGAAATGTTAAACTCAAATGTAAAGATCAATGCTTGAGAAACATATAAACAAAACAGAACAGAAGAAGTGGATTTTGAAAAGGCAGAACAAATGGAGGGAATGACTCTGGTATATATTTTACCAAACACCCCTTTAAAAGCACTGCCCTCGTGCAAGTGAACTCTTGATTGTTGCTGTGCTCAGAGCACTCTCACTAATTCTAGAAAGCCTCTGGCTCGCAGCAGCAGCAGATTGCTGGTGCTTAACAGTGCTAATCGGCATCAAAATGCTGCTGCAGCTTTGTGAGCACCTTTTCACCCACATTCTTCCCTCACAGCCACTAAATCCTTGAAGTCAATAGAATTAGTCCTGATCCAGGCTGGTGGAAATGAGAGGAGAATAAGCACCTTGTCGATTCCACTGATAATCCTTGTAAATAGTCTTCCTCCAAAGGAAAGCAAAAGCCACTACCTGAAGAGGTTACCACAGCTTTCAGCTAGATTGAATATTTTACACACAAATGAAAGCCTTGGAGAAATTACATCAGAAGTGGATGTTTATTTTAGTTTGGTTCTTCTGACATTACTGAGAAACTCTAGTTTTGCCTCAGGCCAAAAGCGTATTATATAGATGAAAGACCAATAGCTTATCTAGCCAGCCTGATCACAATTAGGATAGGACTAAGCAAGAGCAAATTTATAAGATGGAAATAGTTGCAGTATTTTAAAGGATTCAAAGAGCTGAGGAATTCTTTGTGCTTTCCTTTGTATGGAGTATATGCTTAAAGAGCATTGGCAGCCAGTATACTAAATGAGACAGAGGAGGCATTGTGGTGGCTGCTGTTTTTGTGATCTTCTCAAAGTCAGCTGGGTTAATAGCCCCAGAAGAATACATCTTTCCACTAGTCAGGACAGAATGTATCTGTAGCACTAACCACTACTAGGGACCACTGCACAGGAGACAGAAATGCAGCAGAGCACAGCTGCCACAGGCATTAGTGTTTTCTGGACTCTGCTCTGTACTCCCGTGGATGATCCTGTGGAGAAGGACACATAACATGCAGCCATTGGAGGGCAAGCCACCAGTCAATTTTTCCCACAGTAACGGCCCCTTTATGGATGTTTTCATCTCACAGTATCACTGGGCAAATGAAAACTGGTTCATCCATCTTTCATCAAAGGGCACAGAATTTCAAAGTAGCTCACCCTGACCATGGAGGAGGAGCAGGCATGGGAACCTGCAGATCAGATGATGTAACCTGTTATCTTCAGTGACTTCTTCACATATCCACTGTTTGAGAACTCTCATGCAGTTCTGCTGTGTTAACACCACACTACTTGGGAAATCCATTTTCAGTTTACATGTGAGAAAAAAGAATTCAGTTCATTCTAACTAGAGATTTATGAGCCCAGAGATTAAGCCACTAACCTCCCTGCTATTGTTGCATCCAAAAAATCAGTTTCAGCTGTTAGCCTTTTTCTTCCTCCAGTGAAAACTCGATCATAATTCCTTTGAGACTAAAGTGCACATGAATATTTGCTGTATGAATTATGGAATAATATATTAGGACCTCAAGGGCTTGTTGAAGAGATCTGTGAGATAAAATCAGTGACAGACATCATTGCCAGTACCTGGCTGGTAGGCCAAGTAAGAGTCTGATGTATCCACTGATCTGCTTCCAGTCTATTTGATTCTGAGCAGATCTTGGAGAAAGAAGGAAAATAGAACATTCCCATCATATTCTCCCATAAGGAGGAATAAAAGAACCAGAAATGCATCAGTAGGCATTACAATAAGCACTTAAGAATCAGCAGCGATAGCCTGATGTCTGTAATTCCTCCAGAGCACTGTAACAGCAGAGCCCCCAAAATGTATCTCCACTTGAACTTTCCACTGTTTTCTTATTCTCTGACATCTGAAAACACTTGTTGTTTTCTTGTTTCTTATGCTGGACATGTTGTTTTGGGGATAGGTTGAAACATCTGCATGCTGTGAGGTGAGATATATTGACATATGGTATTACAACAATAACAGATTACATTTTGCTTTTGTTGTATTTAATAATAGATATAGATACTGCAACCATTAACCTCAGCAGGCCTGGATCTTTTCTGTTTGTGTTGTTCTCCACCTAGTAATGAATGCCTCTGCTCTGTTCCCTTCCCTGTCTGTGAATTGTTCCCAATGAATAGCCATTGATCCTCTCTATCCTTTCCTTCTACAATTTGGTCATTACTAAGAGCTGAAAGCCTTCTCCTCCACAGCTCATTATTTACTAGCTGTTTTGAAATTACACCCAAAAGAAGAGTTGACTGACATACACCCTGAAGCAACAGAGAGAGAAAGGGCAGGAGAGCATTCTCCTGCAGAAAGAGCCACAGGATCTCATTGTATTCTTCCACAGCTGTTTCAGTCAAACATTTTTTTCCCACTCCCTTAGTTCTTCTCAATCCCATACTTGTAGAGCTGGGAATTTGGGCACTGCTGCTGCTGACACAGTGTTTGGGCTAAACCCAGGCACTAATGCTGCTCAATAATTCTTGGATCAGAGGTGAAGGTTCATCTTAGAACACTGTGGTGGTGACTGAAGCAACAGGGGTATTTTCACACAGATTAATCCAGCAACACTAGTATAAAACTATTTAAACAGTTCTCTGAATTGCAGTAACTGGTCAAACCTGTTCTAACACCACCTTCTGGGGCTGAGAGCAAGCAGCTCCAGTGAAGCTGCTGCTGGAGGGGAGCTGATGTTTCAAATGGAACTATTTTACATTAGTTTGGACTTTCTTCAGGCAACTGTAAATGATTTTTGGGACTGGGCAAAGTCCTTCAGCTATCTCCCTAGATCAATCATCACTCTTAGTTTGCAGCATTCAGTACATTTTTTTTCCCACCTTAGCAAAACATATCTCTGTAGGCAGATTGTGTATTCCCACCGTGTAGTTTAACACAAGCTGTTAATGACTTGTGACTTCTTCATGCAGTCAGGCAGAGACGACTTGTTTCATACTAAGCAGGTAAACAAAATTTAAACCAGATGCTTCTGAAAAGGACGGGCATTAAGAGAAGTTCAATTAATATAATTTTATATACCTAAGTAGAGGGGACAAAGCGTGGAAGGAAAACAGCAACACGTTGAGAGCCCGCAGTGCTTACGTGGAAGACTCATGTTCAAGAAATGACTGGATGTGGCACTTACTGTCATAATCTTGTTGACAAGGTTGGACTCAATGATCTCAGAGGTCTTTACCAAGATAAATGATTCTGTAATTCTGTTGGACAGGAAAAACAGCTCAAGGTAGGAGTTCTAGATGAATGTCAGTAAGAAAGTTCTCCAAAGTACTTATAAACCTTTACTTAGAATTCACTTAATATAACAACGTTCTTGGTCAACTTTTGACTTGCTCAATTGGACTGTCAAGACACACTGTGAGACATATAGTCACATGACAAGAAATCAGCTGTGAGAATTACACTTTAAATTTCATGAGCTGTCATGTGAATCCAATTCTCCTGCCTTTCCAGTTCAAACAACTGAACTACATAAACATATGGATTTAAATAAGTCCTCCCTTTATGTAATAGCAACGTTGGTTGGAGTGAAGGAATGATGCAAATGAAAGCTTTTTGTAACACTTTACCAGAACCTCACTTCACTTTAACAGGGACCAAAGTGGTATTTGCAATCAATCTGGTTCCAGTAATTAGAGGGATCTTCTAAATCTACTCCTTAGTGGCAAGACATTCTATTTACTGGTTAATTAAAGACTCTTTCTTAAGCTCTTTCAGAAGAGACATTAAAAAAAAAAAAAAAAAAAAAAGGTTGAGAATGAGAATGAGAATACAGGGCTGAAAATACTGGTTAGGCTCTAACCAGAAGAAGAGATTTTCCATTTATCCACTAGCTCATGTGCACGTCTGTTTTGAAATGTCTTGTTTCCTTTGATAGAGCTGAGGGTGAAAAGGAAGGTGCATGTGTCCTGACAGCTTCATGGACACATCTGAGCTTACCCCTTGCCCCAGCAGTGCAGGCACAGCTGGGCTCTCTCTCGCATGTCCTGGCTGCATGGCAGGTCACCTGTCCCCAAGGCTGCAGGGGACCCTCCAGGTACTCACCCCTTGGCAGGGACTGTACTGGAGAGGTGGAAGGGCAGCAAGGGACTGAGTAGCATAGGTGCAATATTAGCACAACTTTGTTATTGTCAAGGTGATCAGGGAAAAAGTATGTATGTGGTATCCTTACATGTCAAGATATTTCACTTTAAACAAGTTTTCTTGCGTTTTGTTATAGCCATCCAGCTCATTGTTTTTCAGAGTAGGGTGGTCCAAAAGTCTGCATGCTGTTTAAGGCTCCAGAAAACCTGAACTTGTTTCTGTCCCACATCACAAACTTCTTTTTTAACCGCTTGTTACCACAGCATAAAACAGTAAAAATTACAGTTTGCATGGTTATATCCCTGTGACTCCTCCTACTCAAGTGATTGCTCAGTGAAATCACCCACACAAGATTCTCTATCCCTCTTTGCCAATGCACAGCAGGGAGCCTTCCACTGTGGACTTGTAAGAAAGAATATATCAGAAACCATCTGGTTCCTGGGATCTGTGTCAGTGGGCACAAAACAGATATATCATCTAGGGGAGCACATTTGGGCCATTCTTAGATCCTAAACTGCAAAATCAGGCTTCCCAAAGGCAAGATTTCAAATGCATTTTGATAAGGCATCCTATCATTTATGGAAAGTTCTTTCAGTTGCAGTGCTAAATTGTGTGCTGGGTGTCGTTCAGTCAGGCAGAATTGTCTTTCTGCCCCAAGACAACAAGTAGCACTGGGCTCAGGTTGGTACTCTCAGCAAGTTGCTAGTACTTCAGCTAACACATTCTGGCCCTCTGCAAGGCTTAATTGCTCAGATTTAGAAAATTGTTATCTATCCCCACACAACTTTCTGTCAGTCCAGGCCATGGACAGAAAAAAGAATGGTCTAGCCACAGAATATAGCATTAACTTTAAATTTAATTGTTGTTTTAAAAAATGGTTCTGCACTCCTCCTCTTAAATGTAATACTCCGAACATTTGCAGTAATTTGCTGCATAATAAAATACTTAATTTGATAATACTTCCCTAGCTCACAGCCTGGATTTGAAAGATTTATTCAAGTCCAATGCAGATGCTCCTTCTGCCCTGTTCAACTTCTTATTCCACCTTTACCAGCATACAAATGAGTGAATTCAAGCAGTGTGCTGAGTACACATGGGTGCTGCAAAGGACATCTGAGTATGAGGGCAAGGGTGTTTTATATGTTTACACCTGTATTTATATGTGTACACATACACACATGCTGGTAAGCTTTGATTCAGAGAAGTCAACGGAATGTGAGCAGAAGTGCAATTCAACGGGTCTTTGATTCAAAGGAAGTTAATTTCAGGTTTTTCTAAAGAGCCCGTTCTTACTTATTCCCTCTTGCATACCAGCTCTCCCTTCCCAGAAAAGTCCCATTTCCTGGCTGTGTAGTCCTAACCTTCCTGTGGAAGGGCTTGGGAAGCAAATTCCAGCCAGATTCCATACATGTGGTGCTCAGTGAGCTGACAGAACACCACACAGGAGTCACACACCACGATGCAACTCTACAAAGAAAGCCTTCAACTACTCTAATAGCTGCAATACCTTAGCAGATAGGTGTGAAAACAGGATAAAACCTGATACAAAAGCATCTTAACTGCTTGCATTTTGTACCAAATCAGCTGCCTTATTTTTTCACATGGCAAATCTGGCTGAGTATTTTGGAATAGAGGCTGCATAAAAGACCTCAAGAGACAAGTGGTATGGTGGTGCTCCCTATACTGGTTGTGTTCACAGTCCTGAACTCAGATGAAAACTATACTCCTGGTCTTCTGAGGACTGTCCACCTTGTACTCAGTTCTTGCTATCTCACAGTGTTTTGCTTTTTCAGCAGGAGTAGTCTCCTATCTCTGCTCCCTGGTCTCTGCATAGTTGTCACAGTTGGGAAGTTTCTTTCTCCAGCAGTTAGGTTAGCTTTTGCAAAGCTCTACCTCAGTTTCCTCTGTCCTTTCACCTATCTCCTCTAAGTAATTCTGCTTTTTTAATCATCCCTTTGGACTCCTTCCTCATTCATAGGAGGGAAGTGTGACAGGCAAATAAATCTTCAGCTGTTGTCACTTCTCCCCTGGCAAGAAGAAGAAGTGACAACCAAGGCTTTTCCCATGGCTGAGCAAACTAGAACCCATGGGCTACACGTTTGCCAGTAAATTAAACCACTAATCTGTTGTGCTTAATTTTACAATAGGTCTAGGCATACTTTCTGCCAGGGCGAGTTTACATTCTCCCAAATTTACTAACTTACAGATGTTACTGATTGAGTAGTAGATTTTGTTCTTGTAACAGGATGCTTTTACCTCTTTGTTCCTTACTTTTCAACAGGAGGGATCTGTCTCAATTCACTGATCAAAACCTGATCACAACATGCAAGAGGCAAAACCTGCTGTGGTTGAAGTCAGCAAAGTGCCATGCCATGCAGCTTGTTCTGTTTGTGTAAGTCACTCCAACGCCCAGCATCAATCAAGAGGTGAAAGTTGCTGACAAAGGCCACCTTTCATTAACATTTCCTCATCCCACCATTTTCTCAGCCCTTTGTTTCTCCCCTGGGAAACAAGAGGCTTTTTTGCTTTGCTCCCAAGTTCTCCAAAAGAGTATGTTTCCCAGCAGTGCCTAATGAAGTTCCCTTGGAAGCACATCACAGCTCCCCATCACCTTCTGGTGATGAAAGAGTTATGAAACCTCATCCTTCCAAAATTCACAGGGAAGAGCACAGAGAGGTTACAGAGCATGGCCTCTGTACAATGTCCTCAGCAGCAGTCACAGACAGTCCAATCTCCTCCTTGCTGACAGCAGGGACAGTCATGCAGCACACAGCTCTTAGCCAAAGTCTTCAATACTTTGTCATGCACTGGACCCAAAACAGGAGGCTATTCAAAGCATGTCATATTCAGCATTTAGGAAGATTGCCCCCAGATGGGAGACACAATTTCTTATTCTTCATACATTATGTGGTAGAACAACCTGTTGCTTCCACTCATTTATTCTACACAACCAAAATTGAAGTTTTCACTTGATTATTCAAGCAAATGTACCTGTAAGATTCTTAGCAACAACAGTTAGACGTGCATCTCATTGGCTTTGCAGTCAGGAACAAGTCCTGCAGAGAACATGGACTATATAATTTTCACAGTGTACAGACACTCCTGTAGATTTAAAAACATTTATATTTTTGGTAGACATAGCAGCATCAGAGATTTTTTTAAATTTCTCAAGCTAATAAATATTAATCTGCATTAATTCAAATGCCAAATTCGATGTTGCCAGCAAGTCTGAGATTTTTCCATTGGAGGCAGAGAGATCCCAGTTCCTGAACACCTCTGGCAGGCCTTACTAACAAAAGGCACTCTGTTAAGGAGGCTGCAGAGAGATTATGTATGATCAGATGAAAGCAGGATTAGATATGAATGTCTGAATCACACTAAGTGATACCTGAGGGAGGCTGGAAACTGAAATTCACATACAGATCTTCAGCACTGATCTGATAGTCCTTCAGATCATGGAACCCTTTGTAGCTCAGGCCTGTGGCACTACAATCACCTTTCTTTAATGCAAAGAGAAGTGAACATTTAAACTATGTTAAGCTCCTTTTCAATAGCAAATATCTTGAAGAAATAACGTTCAATTTTTTGGTTGAAAATATTTTTTTTAAAGCTGTCATGGTTCAAAAACAGTAGGTGAAAGATTATGGCTGAAATTCATGGAAAAAGGAAACAATATAAATTTAGAGTGTTGAATGTGCAAGGGCTCTTCCCTGCAAAATTCTCCCTTTTCTGGAGATATTTTTACCCACATAGACCTGTTTGAGAGAAGGTCTGTGGGCAATGGCCACAGTCAAGGAATCCTCCACCTTTTTTTTTTTTTTTTTTTTTTTTTTTGTGTGTGTGTGTGTGTGTGTGTGGAGTAGTTTTGGAAGTGTCAAAACAAAACACACACAACTAGTTCTCTCTTTCTGATCTTTAACACAGGTTATAACAGTGAGCTGGTGAATAAACCATGTCTTCTACTCTCTGTGTCAAACACAACACACTATTTACTCACTTCCTAATAAATTTACACCTCCTAAAAAAGCCTCTCATACTGTCATTTTAGAATTTTCAACAACACCTTCTCTGCCTACAATATATCAGTGCCAAAAGAATGCACAATTAGCAAGATTTGTACTTTGTTGGCTGTAGGTCTGCATAAGTCATGCTCTGTTCCAAACACCGATTTCCTACTCATTTCTTTGTGAGCACTGGGTTACCAAAAATATTCAGAATCAAGATCCATCTACAGACACAAAGTGTCACTTACTGGATAACAACATTAAGTATTTTCCTTCCAAACCTTACGGATTTTAATATATTTGCTATTCAACTGCTCCCCCATCCCAGAGATTATCTGCCTTGTCCTTTGGAAAGATACAGCCTGTCTATAAAATAAGAATGATTTTTAGGTGCCTGTCCTGGTTTAGGGCAAATTTTGGGAGGAAATTTTCAAAAGGGTTCTCTGCAGAAAGTAGGTTCAAGCGGCTCTTCTCCTTATTGGTTTGGGAAAAGATGTCTTTTGAGAACAGTGGAAAAAACTTTATTTAGCAAGCAAAGCATTCACAAGCATGAAAAAAATCAATAATATTAAATAATAAAACTTCTCGCTGTTCTGAAGAGATGCCAAATTTAGAAAGTTTTTTTCAGTTTGGGATAGAAGCATCACGAATTCACCTCAGGACAATGCCTTATCACAAAAACATTCATCCTTTCTCCATTGTACTGTGAAAATACATACATGCATGTGGTGGAGCAGCAGACCGTATCTTGTATATATGATCAACATATTCAGGGTTTATAGAGTGGAAGTCCTTGTGAAAGAATCATAGAATTATTAAGGTTGGAAAAGACCCCTCAGATCACCAAGTCCAACCATTAAGAAGACACAATATATGGAGTTTGTGATTTGATAGATACTGCATGTTCCACAAGAGGGTCTAAATTCAGCAGGTACATGATAATACATTGTTCTTAATTTAGTACCAAATCTTGGTTATATGGGTCAGAGGTAGCCTCTACTAGGTTATGTAAACCATACATATTCATTGCAAACTGCACTAAAACATTCTTTCTACTATTGTGCCATTTCAGCAGATAATGTCAAAAAGAAAAACACCTGTCTATATTTAAAACATAGCTAAATTGAAGAGATATATAATCTGATGGGAGAGAGCAGAGACATATCCAGACTCCAGAGCAGGGCCCAATGACAGCCAAAGACACAAAGGGCACAAACTGAAATATAACAAATACCACTTCTACATAAGCAAAAATATTTTACTGTGAGGGTGGTAAAACACTGGGACATGTTGCCCAGAAAGGTGTAGCATATCCATTCTTGGAGATACAAAAACCTGACTGGACACGGCCCTGAGCAGCCTGCTATGACTGACCCTGCTGGAAGCTGGGATGAGGCTGGACTGCACCATTTCCAGACCTTTCCAATCTCAGCCCTCCTGGAATAGGGTGATAGTGTGATGCTTGAGCATGCTGGATAGGGACTCATTTTCAGTCTTCATCCCAATAAAACTACAAAATTATTATGTGCACCATCTTCCAGCTCAAGATCTTCTGTCTCTTACTGCAGGCTCAGGTGAAAAATGAGGTGGAGAAAGAGCATTTCCCTGAGCTGTGGCTGCTGGCAGACATCAAAATTCTGACTCTGGACACAGAGTGCTCTGGAAGAGGCAGTACACAGCCTCAGTGACTTCAGGGAAACTCAGACCCAGGAAAGCAAAGAGAAACTCCTCAGGAAGGTCAGCTGTGTCACAGATTCCTGCTGCAGGGCTTCTCACAACTGCTCTGATGCATTTTATCAGGTGATTAGTCCATGCAGGACGCTGAGCTAGAGCAACAACTGCCTGCCCCAGCCTGACTGTAGCCCTGGTCCAAGCATCTGATTCCATTCCTGATGCTCAGGGCTAACAGCACATTCACTGAGCACATCTCCATCAGAGGTGCTGCAGGTGTCCAACAGCAGCAGAAAATGGGTGGATCACTAGTTCTCATCACCATAAGAACAGAAAGAAATAAATTTAAGATTTTTGCAATTCACAAATATTGTGCATTCTCAGACTGGGCTGTCAAGATCAATAAGTAGTTCGTCTTTTCCTATTTATTCTGAGAAGAAAAAAGAAATATCATCTCCTTCTCTTCCAATATAGTTCTTGGCAAACTGCTGGAAACTATTTTATAATATTTTTTTAAAATGCACACATCACTGTCTAGACAGGGGAATATTCAGTCAACACTTATGTTTCTGCATTTTATGAAACTAATAAAGCATATTAAAGACACTAATATAGTGTAATGAGAAAAGGATGCTAGATAAATTCTGACAAGGACAATCTAAAAGTATTAAAATTGTACTGTTTAGATGGGATTTTCCAAGTCATTGTATTTGATTTCTGCCTACTGTGTTGTTCAAGCACCCTTAAGTGAAAGTAAATTCTGTTTGTCCACGGACCAATCTTTTTGATGGCCTCAGTAAAAAATGACACAGTTTGGCTCTTTCTCTGCACTTCATTTTAGCAGTCTGCAGTGCTCGCTCATGAAATTGTTTCCTTTTAGCATGTGCCTCAATCCTGCAAGGGATGCATGCTAACATTGTGGTCTCTGAATTAATCCACTGATCTCAAAAGGAATACTCAGGCTGTGTGAAGTTAAGCACACACAGACATGCTTTCAGGGTAAAGGCTGTATTTGAGATGACAGGGGGAAAGCCAAGGCATTTTATAGGCCAGCTTTTAACTAGATTAGCTTAACAGACATAGGAGGGGGAAAATGTTTTTCCTGTTTTAGAGATCAAAATTAATCCATTATTTGCCTTTCCAACAAAGTTAAAATTACTGTTATACTTTTTTATTTAAATATTCTTATTATGGGGGCTTGATTGTACAATACTCTAAACAGCCAGCTAGTTTGTCTCTGAATTTATAAAACCCATACCACAGTCTTTAACAGTTTGGAGGGCTTTTTACCACAAATACTGTCTTCATGCTTGTAACTTTGAAATTAACTAAAGCAGGAGAAAAAAATTACTTGTACTTCTAAGGACTAAAATACTGCAAAGAGTGAGAAAATGTGCCTTAGCTCATTGGCAGCTGTACCTGTAATTATCTGAAGTTGAGCCTCAGAGCAGAGTCAGGATCCAAGTCCACATCCCCAGTTTCTGGGGCTGCAAACAGCTCTGGTCCTTTTTCCCATTTACTGCCTGTGGTGTCAATTTAAAAACACCAAGTAGCAGCTCTCTATGACCCCAATGAGGCTTGAGGTGAGTGTGCTCTACCCTTTCATGAGAGCAAGATGGACCATAGGTGTCTATGGGCTTTTGATCAAGAAGTCAATATTTTACTGCAGATATCTATTTATTCCACTGTAGATATTTGTCAGATAAAATAACTCTTACGTACGAACTCAAATGCACTATGTGAAGTTAACGAAGTAGAGTTGCTTCACCACAAATGTCATGACAAAAAAATTCTCTTTTTTCCCCCTCCAGTCTTGCCTGAATCCAACAACTGTGAGCACTGAAGAAATCCCACAGAATCATTTCTGGGTTCCTAGGAAACTTCCTCTAGCATCTTGGAGGCTCTTAGGTCTGCTCCGACTGGAAGAAAGTTCCTATGTTTCCCAAGGTGCTACTCCCAACGCTTTTATTATCAACACCTCCATCCCTGGGCAGAACCAAAGCATCTCCCATAAGAAGCTGCTTTTAAGCCAAGCTTATGATGTCCCTTCATCCCCTGGCACCCAGCACACTGCAATGCTGTGGCCAGAAGGACACAGACAGGGTTTTCCAGCCACTGTAAAGTCACACTTCAAAAAAAAAAAAAAAAGTTCCACTTTTGTATAGAAAATCAAGTAAACTGAACATCCATCACAAGAAGACTGGGAAATAAATCTGGAAAAACACCAGTAGGTGATGAAAGAGAGACTTCACTACTCTGTAACCAAACAGGAGTGTGGACACATTTTCACCAGTGTGGGGAGGTGGGGAAGAGGGAAATGCTTGTACCAACTCAAATTGTTTTGCTGAAAATGCAAGGTAGCCAATAAATCAAGACATGAAATACCCCCAGTAACCAGGAACGTGTTTGGAGACTCACAAGCAAGGTGAGGCAGTTCCTTGTGAGAGGATCTGCATCCAGCCAGCTGCTCCAGAACCCCATTTGCAGGATCAAACATGAAAGACATGCTTCAGCCAGAAGAGGACATACAGAGGACATACATCAGCACTGATAACTAACCCTTTTATAGCCAACAAAGCCCTGGCTGACACATGACATCAGGTGTCACATCATGACACAACTGCTTCCAGGTTTTTTGACAAGTTAACCAGAAACAGCTAAGCACAGGTCTGTAAATAGCTAATAGCTACAGGCTGTGTGCCTGAGACTTACAGGTAGAGCAGAACAAAGGCAGATACTCTGCAGGGTTATCACGCCATGGTATATAGCTTCTGGGCCATACTCAGTGGCAATATGGAAGACTTCAAAAGTTTTTTACCTCCCTTCCTCCTAATTCTGCAACATTCACTGCTCCCTGTCCAAATATAAGGGACAACAGCTCTGTGAGGAATTTACACAGGCGTGGACAAGAAGAGCAAAGATAGGGTGAGGGAAAGTAAAGGATACATTCACATGAAAATGAAAGCTGGACCACTATCCTCTGTACTCAGGGACACTTCCACCAACCATTAGTCTCCTCTCACCCAGCTGCTTCCCAAACCTTGAACCAAGCCACTCCAGCCAGCCACTCAACCTAGGAGGAAGCACA
Source organism: Trochalopteron elliotii (assembly GCA_024734555.1). Lineage (NCBI taxonomy): Eukaryota > Metazoa > Chordata > Aves > Passeriformes > Leiothrichidae > Trochalopteron > Trochalopteron elliotii. The sequence continues at coordinate 1,200,656 of JANPWX010019691.1, read as the reverse complement.
TTGATTGAGTCCCTTTACAGGACCCCCGGGCTTTAAAACACTGTTTCCAAGTGTTTTAAGACAAGATGTTTCTATTCTTGGAATGGAGAAGAAAGCCTATTGCCTCTAAGACAAAAGGTCCAATCAGCATCTTTCTTTTGCTCAGTACCTCTCCATACTGGGAGGGATGCCAAGGAGCAGGATAACATTTTAAGTCTGTGTAAATACTCTGCTACCAGCAAATCCCTAAACTTGTCTGCTACCTATAAGCACTCTTTAGGTAAAGAGTAACCATCTGCCTGGAAGAATTACTGTTCCTCACTGCTATGTAAAAAAGCCAGGTTGCATGTGTTTATCTGCTGGTGAGTCCTTCCTATTTTAGACCTAGTTCTGTTAGTCTTGGGAGACAATATCTCTGTAAATAGTTTAACCCTTCTCAAGCCAATAAACAACATGAATGAGATGACAAGTTTTCACACGCAGTCTCACAAAGCAGCCTGACATCCTGTTGATTGGTGCAGTGCACCCAGCACCTCCAGAAAGTGCTGGGAAAACTGAGGAGGCTCTGCTGCTACTTCTGTTGCACCCTTCAACAAATCCCCCGTGCCCCAGCACCTCAGTCTGAGGCTGGGACTAAGTGTTTCTGCTTCTTAATGAACCTGTTGTTGGGATGAAATGTGATGAGGCATGTTAAAATCTCCTGGAAAGAGCGCAGGTTTGTAAAATCTTAAGTTTGTATTTGTGACTTTGGCTGGTATAAATATGTAACTGCAATTAAGTAACACAGCCATAAAGTTTAGCCATCAGAGTATGGACTATGACCCACAAATTCTAGAGTGATTACAAAATATCTAATGAAGTTCATCTACTACCAAGCACTAAGGAATTTACTGAATGTCTGATAACATAAGAGAAGGATTAGGAAGGGTCTTGGAAGAAACTCCTGTGGCTTTGCCTCCTTCATAGCTTCCCATTGCTTCAGAGATACAGATTATGGTTTCTAGGGTAACTAGACACACACACACACACAAAAGAAGGACACATTGTCTAGTTTGGTTTCCTGAGAGTGTCAGAGCATTGTCGGGCCAGAAGCATTGCCTAAACATGATTATGAAAGAGATTTGTAATTTATTTAGCCACTTATTTTAATTCACAGTCACGCCTTATGTACCATGTTTTGTTTTAAGGGTAATTCTCATATTTAAATGTACAGTTTCTAACAAATAGTGAAACTTTAAAACTCACAGACCACTATTAAAGACACACAGAAGACAGATGGTCTTTGTGTACATTGTGTATGTGCGTATGTTACCACTGAGTGAGTTTGTACTTGGCTTCATGTCATGCAGAAACAAAAAAATTTGAATAAACATATGACTTTTCTATGGCATTTATGTTTCTGTATGGTTTACATGCATACACACACCCAGAAGACAACACCATTTCAGATCACAGCCCTTCACACTGTGGAGGGGAGAAAATTATGTGGGTGTAAGAGGTGTAAGGGCCAAAAATGAGGCCATGCAGGCTAAAACTGGGGACTAATGATCCTTTAAAATAAAAGTGACTTGTCTCATTCAGTGTTTGCCAGCCAGGTTATGGGCACGTGTGTGTTCCCATGTGCATACTTGTGCTGTGGCTCTAATAGAACTCTTCTCCATTTTCTTCTTTTGAAACCAGGAGAAACAATGTACCTGCTGCAAAGCACACAGGGCAGTGCCACCAAGTATTTTGGGCACACCAAAATTTTTTCACCTACACTGTGGACACTCCTACCCTCTTCTCTCTGCACTTCCAAATCTTCATGTCCTTGCACCTGAAGAAGCTGCACGACTCCACCTCTTCAGGACCCATCTTTTCCTGTTACCAAGGTCTGTGTCACTCAGAGACAGCATTCCTTCCTCCCTCCACCTTCACCAGCACTTAGGTCATTGATGCCTGGTCATACAACCAGTTATCAAGGACCTAAAGGTAATGGAACTCACATGTTCCAGCTGGGACAGTGGCAGCGTATCAAACTGTATTTTCCAGGCACAGAACAGACTGTCACTTCTGCTCAATCATTCCAGAAGCCCCCAACGTGGTTTTGGCCTGTGCAAACTTGCACCCCTCTGGCAGTTCCTGGGTAGGGTTCAGGAGCCAGAGCACCCCAGCAGCCACTCGAAGCAGTTTGCATGCAGCCACCCTGTCTTGCCAGGACAAGGGGCTGCTCGAAGTGCTCAAGGCTGTTTCCTGCCAGATGGCCTCCATGCCAGACCATCCCCAGACATATTCAATTTACCAGCATAAACAGGGCCTTTGAGACATCCACAGGTCAGGGCTGATCACCCCAGCATTCTTGATGAAGCCATAGTCAATGCTAATGAGCTGATTTTTTTCTAATCATTCAAGGCATTAAGTTTCCATACTTAATATAATAAAGCAAATGCCTTGCAGATGTCTCGTAGAGATCATCAGTTGTTTAAAACCTAAATGTAATTACTTTTTTTACACTCTTACCATAAATATCAGAACCTCCAGTATGGGAGAACTTCCAAGCAAAGGAGTGTGAATCCATGACCAGACAGAACTAGTAACCCAGTGCCCTAAAATGGCATCAGTTGAATCACTCTACAGCTTGTTCATGCCCAGTGCTGCTGTAAGCATCCCATGCCCTGCTGAAATCCAAACAAAGGAAACCAATCCAGGTTACTGTTCAGCAAAGAGCTTGCAGTAAGCACTGAAACTAACGTAACCTTACCTTGTTCTGTGGAAAGGCTGATTTCTTCTGGTATTCTTCGTATTTAAAGATTCTCTTAAGTGTCCCACTCCCCCAGCCAAAATTGATGGCAAATATCTCAGACAGAGGTTAGGCAAGCCATGCCAAGGCCAGAAAGCCATTTAATACTATGGCCCCAACTCTTCTGAGCAAAGAAAGAACACAAAGAAACTTGTGGCTTTTCACAGGGCAGCTGCAGGAGTTTTAATAGAGGTAGTTTAGAAGATGTCTGAAAACTTGCTGTTTATGTAGGGACAGTGTTCAGCAATACCTTCAGGCCAGACGGGTGCTAAGCCAATGTAGAAAATCAATAATATTAAAATGGTATTTAAACAAACAAACGACCAACAAAAAAACCCCACCCAATACTAAGAAAAACATCATCACCATGTACACAAAAAAAATAGGTGAGATGAAAAGTTCAAAGAGTTTGACTATACATGCATATAGAACAATTGGAATGTTTTACAAGCAGCCAGCATTTTCTGACTTGAGAATAATTAGAAAGGATTCAAGATGCCTAATTCCACTTCCAAGTGGTATCAGGCACTAACTAAACTGTACTGCAAGCACCAACAAACTTGCATTTCCTGTTCTTAAATGTTTTGAGGCTCTCTGAGTTTTAACTGCTGAACTTTGAGATAGAGATCATAGTAAGAGCACCAGAAGAGAACAAAGGGAAGGAAAGCACAGCTGAAGCAGAAGCTTAAACCAAAGCATTTAATTGCATGTTGCTGATGTGCTTAAGAGGACATAAAAAAGGGCATTATAAAGGATTCAAAGCATTTAAGGGTGAGGAAAGAGGGGAGGAAGAGACAACACTTCAAATGAACATTCCATGGAGAGGAAATATCTAATAATTTATTGACCTTCAGTTTCACATTGTGAAAAAAGTGAGTTTTACAAAATCTTAAGACATAGTAGCAAACAACATAGACAATTTTACTTCTACTACTTGCAGTTTTCTTTTAGCACATGAACCATACCTTCAATGGCCAGGAATGGGAATATTATTCTGCTTCTAATCACTCTTATTCAGACGGTGTCAGACACATCGAAAAGGGGCTGCACAATTATACCAGAAGAGGAAGGCTGTCATTTGTTACATGTTTCTACAGTAACCAGCCTGCAAAATGAGAGGAACCTTCCCATCTTATGCCAGGGGTTTTTGTGTGCGCTCTGCTGTGAACTGCATTTGCTTCTGAGTCTGGGGTGTTTCGCAGGACTGAAATGGTCAAGGAGTTTTCCAGGATTCCCACAACAATTCACAGAGCAAGAGCACAGCGTATTCCCTGCAGAGCCAGAGGCCCACCCTGACTTCTGCTTCCTTCAGCCTACACACAGGAATTAATTGAGGACTTGAAAGCAGACCATAAGTTTGGAAACAGCTGCAGAAAATTCATCCCACTTTTGGAAGCTGCATAGTGCTACAAAACAGATTTCATAAGCTAAACAGTCAGATGGAAGGCAGCTTCACCTCTGGACTCTGATCAGCTTGACAGAGAGCACAGATCTCAAAGCTACATGTCCTTATTCAAACACGGGGGCCCCTGGGGACCCAGTTCTTTACTTCCTTGTGCCTTATGTAGTTGCTAGTGCCTGGGGAGAGGACATGCAAAACACAGGAAGTCTGATTTTATGGCTCCCTTCACACTCCTGAGTGATCCACAAGATGAAAGGCAACAAAAATTCAAGGCTGTTTGCTTCAACATGGCAACCTGTGCAGGTACAGGTATATAGAAAGGAGACTATCCTAATCTGTTTTCCTATTGCTAAAGGTCATCTAAGGGGACACAAGGGTAGAGAGGCTGTGGGTTTAAATACTTTTTAATCTACCACTTCAAGGAGTCAGTTTCATCAGTGGAACGATAACTGTATCACATCTAGCTGGAACTCACCCTTTTAAAAGCTGCAAATGACTGCTGATTAATCAATGTTCTCCCAGTATTCACAGAACTCCAAACACTTTATTTCTGAAATGTAAAGAGTCTACTCCAAACAGCAAATCAAATGTAAGGCAGCGCAGAGAAACTTCCAGTGACCAATGTAAACACTTTCAGATGACAAAGCTTTCACAAAATACAGCTACATCACTGTCACACAGAGAAACGCAAGCATCACCAATGTGACTATATTTTGTTTTGCATGCACACATGCAGCTGTTTACTTATACCACAGCACACACCAACCATGTTACTGAATGTGCCAGTTAAATTGGGCTCCAGAAACATTTAAGAAAAAACACAATACAATAATACAAGCTTCATGACAGGATCTGACAAAGAAAGTACCTGTGAAACACAAGCTTCTGAAATTCCTAAGAAAAAGAGTAGCTTCCGCTCTGTCCAAAGACCAGAATAATAAGAAACAATTTTATTTAAAAATAAAAGTTTGGTTTCTCAGGATTATATGAGGCTTCTGAGCAACCAAGTGACTAAAGACACACCTGGATAACAAAAATAAAAAGCAGCAGAGTTTGAGGGCTTTTCTTCTTTTTTTTTTTTTTAAGATAAGAGGTTTGAAATTCATTTTCTATCCCCATAAGAATTTTTCTAGAGCACTTGGGTCTTTGACATCTGGCCACTCAGATGATCTGAAATCCAGATGGATGAGGCAATCCAGTCAGTGCAAAATTGCTGCTCATTCTTCTTTTTTTTTTCCTTAAGACTTCATCATTAACCTATGTTGAGGGTTTTTTGTTTTGTTTTTATTCTTGAATCACCATTCTCCACTCCTTCAGGACAATGTGGCTATGCTGTAGGTAACCCTCCTCCAACCCAATAAATAAATAAATAAGTTTGGACAATGACTTCATCTGGGCTTGGTATCCAGAAGCTCTTCCACAGTATTTGCGTTGCAATCAGGAAGCGGCACAAAGCGTGTGTTGCAAGAGACTTTGGCTATTTCCAGGTTAGAAATTGAAAGGCATGACCAACAAATGAAATGTTCCAAGGACACCATCTACAAGACACACCACATGCAACCCAAGGAACTGGTGGCCTGAGAAAGTGACCTCCATGGCTTCTTCCTTCAGCACATGTGTAATTTAAAATCCTGTCCTGTAATCCTTCAATTTCTGACTGGGAAGCCACTCCTCCCTCCCACCTCCAACTGTTACCCAATAGTTTTCTTTCTTTGTGCAGCAGAGCAAGTCAGCAATCACAATATGTGCAAAACATACAATTCACACAAGCCCTTGCAACATGAAGACAATTGCAGGCATTGTTTCAGCATGCAAGCACTGAACAATAAATAACTATATCTACAACAAGTAACATAATAGGAAAGGGACAGACTGAATTATAAATACAGGGAGGAACAGGAACAGTGAGTATTTTCGGGATGTAATGTGTTCCCCACTGTTGCAAAAACATTTCACCACTGGACTGGTCCTTATGAAGCAGAAAGTCACTTACTGCACACAGGACAATGCAACACGAGGTGTAACAGGTGCTGTAGGCACTGCCCACAGGCAAGCACACTCCAGCCAGCAGAGTCCAGCAGCAATGCTGCTGTATCTTCATTCACAGCAGCATCTTGCTGTTTCAGACCCAGCCTGCTTCCCCTGCAGCTGGCACTGGCACTTCAAACCACCACAGGGAGAGGTGACAATCATTTTGAATTTCATAGAAAAACAGTGGGGTCCGTGGAAATCAAGTGCTGTGTGGTGCACAGCTAAGAGAAGTTCTGTCTCTGCTTTTTTCATCTTTGAAGGACTGATTAACATCGGCATTAATCCACCATTAGCAAGGACCAGATCACAGGTTTGTCCATTCATATTTAAACCATGTGTTGAAGCACTGAAGACAGGGGATTCTTCCCCCATTCTTTCATGTCTAGGTTGGATAACTTACAAGGTGCAGATGATTTTCTTCAAATGCAAGAGATGCTGAGTTACTTTTCTTCATTAAAACTTCTCCACATCTGAGGTTCCAATTCTCTTCTCCAAATAAAGGAGTAAACTAAAAGCATGGGAAGAGGTGGAGGGAAAGGAGAGAGAAATGACTTAAAAGATTTTGTTGCAACAATATACCATAAAGTTTTTGTCAGATGCCAAAGAAAAGCTAAAAGCTAGGTTTAGGATACAACCCGGTAGATGGGCTGCCCTGCCCACCCTGAACCTCAAGGTTCTTGTGCAATACCCAACTACTAATACATAAAGCAGTCAAGAACACAATTATTTAGGGCCAGAGTCTGACTTTATTATTCTATTAACCCTACTCTGCAAAACATCCTATTGACTGCAGAGAGACTGACTAATTCTTTGGGTGTAAATTCAGTCACTTGAAACCTAAATCAAAGTGGCCTTATTACACTTCAAAGTGATGAACATGTCATGTATCCTGCATACTTCTACATTTTTATGTTCCACCAAAATCTTAGAGTTTGTGCACTTGTTTCAAGCAAACAGCCTTTTGTAACTTCTCTTTCACAAAAATCCACATGAACACTCAGTGCACAGTTTTTTCTACACCTTAGCCAAAACAAACCTGGTTGGAGCAAGGTAGAAGGGAAGGTGAAGGTGTCTTGCCCCAATACTTCTGCTCACCTTAACAAATTCTGAACTGAATTTACTCACAACAGAGAGAGGACCATAGAATTCCCTTACTTAAAATACATCTACTCTTTAAGCAGAATTCTGCTTAAATAACTTCTTTTTACACAGCAATATACCATCCACCAATAAATCCATCCCAGAGTCCTTTATAAAATCAATTATCAATGAGAAACTCATGTGCTTTGCTTTTTCACTGTGAAGCTGTATCAAAATTTCAGCTCCCAAACCATCATCAGTTCATTACAATAATTTCTGACAGCACTCCTGGAATTTTAGAAGGCAAATCCTACTTCATTACAATGAAAATGAGCTCTAGTGCACTCACAGATCCTCTGAGCACACCACATCTCTCTCAGGCTGTGATGTCTAAGAACAACAGAGAACATTCACAGGAAACAACTCAGCCTACATAACAGTCCACAGTGTTTCTGCAAGTGTGGGCTATTTTTTTTATGTCTAAAAAGAGGGTCCACTCAGTGTTGATTAGTCTATCCTAGGCATTCTTCAGCATAGTGTGACATTCTTCCCATCAAAACAGACTATCAACACTGAAGTCAAAACAGTGTTTTGTGTCATGGGATGAACTTTAAAAAAAGCTATAAACAATTCCAAAACAGAGGGGAAAAAACCTGACTCAAAACTCCCAAGTTTGAAAAACAAGACAAAGCAGACTGAAGTCTTCCTGAAAGCTGTCAGATTGGGGCCACACAGCACCATGAAAACAGAGTAATCACAAGTAATTTCCTTTTTGGCTCTCCCACCCACTGACAAAGCAGTAGGAGTCAGCAGGAAAAAAAAACAACCTACTTGCTGGATGAGTACACTGGAGAGATTTCAGTCTATAGCTACATTCAGTTATCTTGTGTGCTAGTTAAGCCAGTTATCTTGTGTGCTAGTGAAGACAAAACACTGGCTTTTAACAAGATACTGAAGAATAAAGGAAAGCTTTTTGCACCGTTATATTCTGAGAGCCCTTTTTCAAAATAAAACACTCCTTCACGCACTGTAAACTCCAGAACAATTAAGTCAGACTCAGAAGAATAAGTCAATATTTTTCTTGGCACAGACCTGAGTCCAGGCATTCAATACTGCTGTTCTGATAACACTGAGAACCGCATAAAGTCAGTAATAATACAAATTAACTGAAGATATCGAGATGCAGTTCCCAGCTAGGCAGGAAGCTGACACACAGAAATGAGGGCTTCCATTTGCTGTTGGGGGGAAATTACTGCCAGTAACCAGGACCTGGTAAGTCTCTAGAGTTTGCTGTGCTTTCTGAAGAAAAGTCTGGGAAAGGCAAAGTAGGGAGAGGGCAGGGAGGAGAGGGAAAAAGGGAAAGGGTACAGGGGTAGTGTTTTCAAGGCCACCAACCACCTGAGAGAAGAGCACCATGGCATAACACTGCCCAATTTCACTCTAGATTTCAAAGCTGAGCTGCTGCTTTGCATGGGCCCAACCTTGTGTTCTTTACTCAATCAAAACTCCCTGTCAACTGAAAGGCAACTACAAGAGTAACTGCACTATCTACACTGCTTCAAAGACCTTTGGAGTTTGCATTTACAGTAAGAGTCAGCCTACTGCTGCAAAAAACACAAAAAAACCTCCCCAAGGATCTGTCCCAAACAGAAGAACCTAGGGAAGTCTTTACACACGAGTTCTTTTTCCTATATTCTGGAGAACTTCTTCAGTCTGCACTTTTAGGTAACCCAAAGGCACATGGGTAGCTTGTTTAATTACTGCAACTGTATTTATTTGCCTTTTTCTTATAACCTGCCTGCCTTCATGAGTACAATATACACTGCTCAAACCCAAAAAAACCCCTACCACTCACAGGGCACTGATTATTTAGGATCAAGGACATCACTATATTTATTTGGTTGGCAGTAACTGACTTTGTACTAAAGCCACAAAGAGGAAGTGGGGAATAAAAGCAGCACAACACCAATGGGAATCTGCCAGGTTTCTTGCAAAACACACAGATTAATAGCAAAAATCTTCTCCTCTCCTCCAAAAAATAAGAAATGCACAACAACCAACCAAACAAGACCAAATTCAGACTTGCTTGTGAGAAGATACAATGCTGAAGTTGCATCTGGTAAGAGCCTGGCCCATTATGTATAATTAAATTGTTTCGGAACAATGTGTGCTATAGACTAGTAATTATTTCAGGCTGCAATATTAATTACATATCTTCCTGACACTATACCTAGTTCAACATATACAAGCATAATTATTTTGAAAAATCTGTATTTTCAAGTGTAACAGTGGAGAAAATGCAACCTTAGTCCATGCAGATGCAACCATGGTGTCTAGCTGAGACTGAAAATCAGGCCTGAACTCCCTGTAAAACACCTATCACAAGACAACAGCTTTATCTAAAGGCTGTCTGCATGGAAATTCAAGTGAATTCACTATCAGGCTTCAGATCAGAATTTACTGTATCTTTTTTGGGTACAGTTACTGGGTGCAGAGTCACCTAGTCTCAGTCATCATAAAAATGGCATTGGAACCTTTGTTTAACATGCATTTAGAACTTAAGAGCCAGAGTCAATTTCCAAAAGATTATCTGCATTTCCCCTGAAGTTGAAAATGCTATTTTTGCTCAGTCCTTTACATCCAAATCATGCAGGAAAAGGCCTTGTAAAAATGAATGCAAGATACGGGGTAAACTATTTCCAGGATCTGGTGTTGCCACAGCCATGCTGCTTGGCTTACAACAGCCTGTGAACACATGTGTCTCAGGTGATCCAGATGTAAAACTGCATCAAACATACTCACCCCTCCTCAGAGCTGCTGCTGAAAAGTTTTGTGAAAAGCATTACTACAGTGAAGTTCAAAGGTGTTACTTCTTACCTGATAACTTGTAATTGCCAACACACACACAGTTAGGAGGGGAGGTGCTTCCACGTGCTGACAAACGCCGTGGGAATTAACGAATAGGGCACAGTTGTTATGCTGTTCCACACATCTAACGTGGGGTCGTAGCAGTCCAATGTTTTGCACCTCTGAATGCCAAAGTAGCCCCCAACCACGTACAACTTGTTTCCAGATGCCACTGCGTGGCAGCTCATCCTCTTTGCCGTCACATCTCCCACCTTAGTCCACTGGTACGCCTCGCTGTTGAATTTGTAAGCAGAGCAGGCAGAGAATTCGGTGTCTCCACCCATAATAAAAATCTGGTTTCCCAGAACAGCTGCAGCCGTGTAGCGCCAGGGCTGGGGGCAGGTGGCTGGCACTGTCCACCTGTTTTCACACTGATCATAGCACTGGACTTTGGGCAGCTTGTCGTGGCTCACGCTGGTGCCACCAAAAGCAAACAGCTTCAGCTTTGCACTGACCACAGCTGCATTGCTCACTCCCTCTCGCAGCGGGGCAACCATGGTCCATTTGTTGGTCACGGGGTCATACTGCTCCACTTGCTTTAGGGAGACTGAAGGGGAAGCTGGAAGGCAGCCAGTTGCTGCAGTGTGCCCTCCTACCACGTACAAACAGTGCTTAAGTTCAGCAGAGCCGTGGCCAAACCTAGCTACCAGCATGGGAGCAGCCTTGGACCACTCCTCGTGAAGGGTGTCATACACCCACACGTCCTTGGAGACTCCATTTTCTGACCCTCGTCCCCCAGTGATATACACCTTGCAGCCTATGGCACAAGCACTGAATTCCTTCCGTGGGCTTGGAATGTCAGCCTTTGGAATGATCTCCTTTGCCTTCTGATCCACCAAATACAGCTTGTCACACATAAAGGTTTGGCCACCCAAAAGGAAAAGCGAGTGGCCAGTTTTTCGGGGTCTCGCACACAAGCTGGTGACCACCCCGTCATTCTGTAAGATCTTCAACTTGCATCTTATTGATTCTTCTACAATCTCCTTGCTTTTCCTCTGCTTGGTGATAAGTTCTTCCATGGCCACATTCTCCATAAGGTATATGGCTGGCAGGAGGGCCAGTCTCACTGTCTGCAGCAGCTCTGGCAGGTAACAGTGACGCTTACTCAGGTCATAATTGACCCAGTTGATAGCTGATTCATACACCAGCCTTTCATCTTCAGTTTCTAATTCTTCACTGGAAAGGAGTTGCACTACCATGTCTTTTGGCAGCTGGAGGAAGTCTTCACTTTTGCTGATACTCTGGAAGTTGCTAAGGCACATCCTCCAAGAGAGCTCATACAGCTTGGTACACTGATGAGCATCTGACAGCAGCAGCATACCAAGACAGTTGGTGGGATGGAGGTTTTTCTCCAGAAATTCTGCACAAGCATCCCGAATGTCCTGAAACTCCAGCATGTCACCAGCCTCCAGCAGCGACTCTGCATTCTCCTCGTTGATGATAACTCTGGAGGAGTACGCATAGTCCAGAAGAAGCTCCAGGACTTCTGGGTGAATAGAATTGTGGAAGTTGACTTCGCTGTCCTGGCTCTCTTTCAGTCCTCCACTGAACATGGCCTCAAAGTAGCGGCTGCAGGCAGCCAGCACTGCTCTGTGGCAGGGGAAGGACCTGTTCCCAGCATGGAGAAGCACATCTGTGAAGAGACGCTGCTGACGCAGGAGGTTTAGGTGAGTAAGGACACTATCAGCATAGGATGACTTGTGGAACAGGTAAATGTTTATGGAGCCAGTGCTGGCCCTGGACTTGCGATTCTCGTGCATGCTGACTGACATTTTGTTTCACACCTATAAGCAAAGAAAAAATTTAATATAAATAAAGGTCAAAATCGTTGCTGGTTATACACACCAAAAAGTGTGTCTATTATTCGCTATAGGATGGGGATGGGAGAGAAAAAGCCTTAATTTACAGCTGAGTGGAAAGAGAATTACATCTACCTTTGGCATGCGTTTATTTTTTTGTAAGGCGAGATTCATAAATGACATAGTCTAAATTTGTTGCCCAAGAGCAGGTTTATCTTGGGAAACCTGATCTCCCACTTTCATAGCAATACAGTAAGCAAGTAAGCTGGAGAAAGAAAATGAACCAGGACAGATTTTCTCACCCTTCCCCAACCTAGACCAGCTGATTCATTACATACATACACATGCACACGCTTGAAACATTCTCCTGTACTGAATCATAGCAGGAAGAGCTACCAGACAGAATACCTAAGGAATGTCAAAAGCTGCACAGGGAACAAAAACCTACTAATCCCATTAGGAAGCTTCCCTTTGGTATAGTGATTCCATATGCAACAGCACAAAATGAAAAAAAAAAAACTTTAAAATAAACCCCTGGTATTGACCATACACTTAAGACTTGTGTAACTGCAAAAAAATATGATTAGTAAATTCTACAGATTCCACCTTTATTCCACAGAATTCAGTGTCTGCTTGATATAGTGATACAGCAATACATAGGCAGGGTCAGCAGAAAAACATGTTTTGACTACCAGCCAAAGTCACTGAGAACTGCCTCTGAAAACACCTGGAGAGTTAGGATCTCAGAGCTTAGGCCATTAGTTCATTCTGAAGTTTTGAGGAAGCATAAACCAGAAGACATCCTATCCTGCCCTATTCCTAACAAACAAAACACTACCCAGATCCTGTTTAGAAGTGAATGTTATTGTTACCTGCCATGATATGCAGGTCTATGTATAATTACAGCAGCAAATTTCCAAATTTAACTAAGAGTCAAGTCAAAATAGTATATAGCGTGTGTATGTATATATATATGTGGAGTATAGGGCAAGGAAGGAATATTCACAGCAATATAAAGCTAATGGTCAGAAAACCACAGTGCAAATAGTAGGAGGTGAAACATACAGAACTCAGTGCAAGCTGTGGCTGTGACTGGCACTGTAATAATCTCACTTCTCTCTCTTCAAACTGCAGAGAAAACTCAGAGCAAGCCAAGAACCAAACTTGCCTAATTGCTATGCTATTTGCATGTCCAGAGTACCTTTTAGTGCACCTTCAAATAAAGAACTGGCCAAAAGGTCTACCTGGAAAGCATGCAATGCCCTAAGTCAGAGCATGACCTGGGGCCACTTGTGAAGATTTTAATGTGGATATACTTTGCTCTCACACAGACATTTTCGTATACATGAGCATCTGTAAGCAGTACAGAACTATAGAATTTCATTCCCACGTTTCATGCTTCAAGATAATACAAGAGCCTTACAAGCCTCAAAACCAGCACTTTTTAATACATATATTTTTCTAGATTCATATGACCAGAAACATTGGCAAAATCAAAACCACATGTTTAATTTGGACAGCAGACTCCATTTCAGAACAAGCAATCTGTGTATATAGAACATGCAACACCTGCAGTCTAACTGCAGCACAGCCAGTACCACCATCTGTGCTAATGTAATGTAATTGATTCACCATATTGAACAACAGCAAGTTTGTGATACACCTTTCTCTTCAGTTACAGCAAAAAAAGCCCTTAAACCCAACTTAAAGTAAGGAATAGAGAGACACCTTACTGTAAAACTACCATAACACATTTCCTTTAATATGAAACACCATTTGCTTGATAAAACTTAAGAGGGATTGAAAACAGCAGGTAATACTGCCCAATATATGGTGCAGAATCCAAAGTCCTCCAAAACAGAGTGGAGTCCTACACATCAGAGCTACAAGGCAGAGCATCTGTCTCATTCTACCATGCAAAAGCTTAGAAAGGGATCATATCTGTGCTCCCTAGACCAACCTATTAAATGCACTAAGCACAGAACAACTTAAGGCAGCTACTATGTCTTCAAAACACAAACTCTTTTAGAAGGAAAATTAAATGACCTTTAATGAAGTTGCATTGTCTGGCAAAAAATTACCCAGATGGCATTTGAGGATCTTGAGCACTAATCTCAGACTATAATAACCCACTTAACCTATAGCCAAAAATAAGATACTGACCATTTACAGGTTGAAATCTCCTGGAACTGAAGGATTACAGAAAGGTCGTGGCCTGAAATACTAGTATACAAGCAGTGTGAAGACACAAACAGGAAGCTGAACACTTTACTGTCAAATTTTTCAAACTTCTCCAGGCACTTTACTGTTTTAAGTGCCGTTATGATACAAGGCACTTATGATGCAAGTATTCACTGGATCTTTAAGAGATTCCTTACACTGATGACTTACTCTTTCAGGGTTCCTCACCAGGGAGCAGGATGTGAGCTAAACACCCCACTGAACAGAGACAACAGAATAACCAGTATCTGGATATGCTCACTGCCCCCCAGCCTCCATTCCAGTTAACTGAATGTGTGTGTAGACATCACAGTCTAGGCATGCTAGGATCTCCATGAAAACACAGATTCTCTTCTTTGCCCCCACATATTGGGAGATTTCAGAGTATACTGAAAACTTTCTTTCATCATGCACACAGGGTTCAGAAATAGGGCAGGTAAAGTTCACATCAGAGGCTTCAGATGCAAGCCTTAACATTTTTCACCAGGCTGTGTACTCCCATAAGCAATGCTTGCTCAGCACCATTCAGAATGAGCCCACAACAACAATAAAATAGAGGCAAACATAAAAAAACCCACCCTGCAGTTATGCATACAGTGACGGCTAGTGAACTACAGACCACATAGAGAGGGAAGGAACAGATCACTGCCTGTTACCCAAAGCCTACCCACAGCCATAGTACCAAATACCACTGTAAAAAAAATTAAAATTTGGTATAAAAAACACTCTCAAAACAGCTACTGAATAAGGCACTCAGCATTTCACCCTACTATAACAGAAGACTTAGTCTCTGGGTGAGAAGCAGATTTCACATATGCTGGTCGTGAACTGTTCCTGTAAGATTGCCTTTATCATTGCAATGTCATCTATTGAGAGGAATTCAAAATATGCCAATTAATATTTAAGATAAGCTAACATATTTCCCCAAACAGAACAAAGATACATATCTATACACATCTTTTTCCTCCAGTGTGATGCTGAGATGAGATTGCACATGGACTAGCTGAACTAACACCCCGAGAAGCAAGTATCATCATTCACTAACAGGTAGTGTTTCTGCAAATAGCCTTTCTGAGTCTCTGGCAATTAGGTCAATCTAGAATCTTGTAAGAATACTAAAATGCAAAAATGACAGCTCCAATTTTTCTTTTTGGTACTGGAAATTATGCAAGCCTCACATAGCAGAGGTAATTTACAGTCAGTGATCAAGTGTTCATCTTGAATAATATTAGCTAATTTCCTTCAGGCATTTTTTTCTCCTTAGAAATATTATTTGTATGTGAAAGACAAGAAGTGGTCAGTAAACTACAGATATAGATTTTATCTAGGAACAGAGGTTGAACCAAGACTTTGATTTATAATTACACTTCAACAGGCTACTTGTCACAGCAGCCCAGTAGTAAACACTACTCTAAGACTAAACAACAGGCTCCTTGTCCTACTTAACAGTTCTATAGCATGCAGGTCTCAGCCTAAATCAAATGAAAAATTAAGTATTTTCAAATTACTGACACATCCTTGATGCACGCTCATTTTAATACGACTGTGTAATTACACAGTGGTGGTTGGCGTTTTTCTTGAGAATCAGTGAAACAGCTGAAAGACAGGAAATCTACCAATTATCCAATTATCAAATGTTAGTTACATCGATGTAACTAACACCGCTTTCAATCGCTAAATCTGCACCGATGTACAATGCACCCACCAGTGTGGCAGGGGCAAACCGTGACACTGCCTAAAGTCTTCAAACTCAGTGGACCTGCAGCGAGACAGAAAGCAGAACACGCTGCTGCTGCTAGAATGCACTACAGCTCACCACATGCAAACAAAGAAATGCAACTCTAAATTCCCCTCAGTTCGCTCCATCAAAACGCCTCAATAACTCCCTCTCTGAGAAGAATCTCGCAGAGCTTCTTCCCAGACTGATATAAAAACCAGCGCGAGAAGCTAAAAATGCAGTTGGTTTCCTTTATAGAGCAATAACCACGTGCAAAAGTTTCTGTACCGGCGCAGCGAGAGAGCAGAGCCTCAGCCAGCTCAGAGAGCAGCCAGGCGCTCGCTCCTTCCCTGCCCTGCTATTTTCACGCCCGCTGAGGGATGCTCCGGACCGCCCGGGGCCCCAAGCAGGAAGCTGAAGCCCACCGGGGAGGCAAGCAGCCTCCGTACAGAGCAGCTTGTACAGGGACAGGGCATAGCAAACCACGCCGAATGCCTACCCACCCGCTAGTACCCGGCGTTCCGGACAGGGCGGAGGAGGGCCGGGGTCCAACGAGGCAGCCCGGCTCCAGCCGGAGAAGCCCCGCCGGCAGCTCTGCCCCTCCGCGTCCCCTCCGTGCCGGGCGCTGCACCGGGCCGGCGGTACCAACTTACAGCTGCGGCTCCCGGGCGAGCGCGGAGGTCCCTGGGCGACGGAGCGCCGCGCATGGGAGAGGAGA
>JANPWX010019691.1:1152661-1179026 GCA_024734555.1 Trochalopteron elliotii | reverse complement strand
GCGGAGCTCCCGCCGGCCGGGCGGTCGCTGCGCTCTCGGGAGGCCTTCACAGAGCTGCCGCTTCATAGCTGCCCGGTGGAGTTCTTCCCCGCAGTACAAAGGGAGGCCTGGCTTTAATTATTTCCCAATTAACAAAGTATGTGAGAAGCGCATTTGTGCAAAAGGCCGATTTCAACAATAAACATCTTCTAGACATAACAACGGGGTTTACATTATGTGGCTCTGTACAAGAAAAACATACCATACTAACCATTGCACATATTGCTCGTTTACTATTTGCTAATATCACTTAAAGCAATGGTATTAGTCTAAAAAGGCTTTAAGGAAGATAAGAACAACTACTCGCACCAGCAGGAAGCTTCGTTTTGAATAGTTTGGAGAATTTGCTCGTTCTTCATAATGAAATGTCACCCAAACTTCTCCTGTTGAAGAAAAGAATGCCCTGCAAGCAATTTGCCCTAGCAGAGGGTTATTTATATTTTTGTTGCTGGACTCCAGAGTCTGCAGATTAGCACACACTTAGTGTACAGCAGAACACATCTGTAATTCTAGACAGCCTGTGGGCATATGCAAGCCTGGAGAGCATAGCTGAACAGAGAGCAGATGAAAGAGTAATTTGTTTCATAGATTATTTCTTTTTACAGTATTGTTTTATTACGACATGAAGTATTGCAGGTTGCATGGCCTAAAAATGTTGCACATCTGTATGTAATAAATAATGTTTCAAAGCTGTTTAGGTGTGAGAAGCTGTTGTAAATTGTAAACAACCTTGCACAAGGGGTATTCATGGACACCAATGTACACTTGAGTCATGTACCTGTAGAGGATTCTGATTAGACTGTCAATGTTCAACATTTGTTGCACATTGTCCATGTTACGAGTCCATTTTTTTCCTTTTATCACAGCAACTATAAAATGCCTTGATCCTATTTTCCCCCCAACTAAACCTGCAGAAATTCCACCCAAATCCTGTCCACTATGGTGAATCTGGTGTCAGAAAGATTATCTCATTCTGTGCAACTAAAAACACAGGGACACATTGCTTCATGCAGTCTTAGGACAAACTTTGAACAGGCATAGTTATCACTATAGGTGATAAACAGAAATGATAGAATAATGCTACATATCTATTGCTTAGCAACATCTGAACTATAGTTGTAAGAATGGTCATGAAAAATAAGATCCACAGAGAAGACAACATACAGGATTTACATGGGTGCCCACAGCATGCAGATTTGGGCAGTACCCTACATGAAAAAAATGGGGCAATAATCCTGTAAGCGAATGACCAGATGAAGTACTGATCTTCCTTTTTTTCCATGAAATGAGGAACCTGTTGAAGTTAATCAGGGCAGAATGATTGGATGAAGATTTAAGTCATCTGTTGGGGAAACAAGTATACAGCCAGACAGATCCTTCTGTCTGTGTAAAGCAGTGATACTGGTGAGAGCAGAGAGAGAATGAGAAGAAAAAGGAACTCCACAGTCCATGCTTACAAACCACAGCAGTTGTTCTTTTGGATGTGCTCAAATGAGCTCTTGTTTATGCCTAAGTGACAAAACACCCAAAGTGTTTCTTCTCCTTTCTGCACAGGAGTTATAAGTAGATAGGTTTGTCTGAATGGACCTTACAGCTCGTTTAGAATAAGAATGCTTGTTTTGCTAGCATGGAAAAAACACTCAAGAAATTAACCTGGTCCAAGCAAATCTTTGGCCTGATTTATGTTGGTCTGAGAACTAAGTCAGATCACAGTTAAGCACTATTCTGGTTAAGCCAGTTTTGTAGATGGGCCAATCTGTATTTTGACATTGCTGAAAACAAAGCTGGCCTAGCCTATTCCAGGACATAGTTTAGCATGCCCGCTGAACTAGTTGAAACATGTTTCTCCTAGTATTACTGTGCCAGGATAGATAGGATCTTTGCAATGTTACTAAATATCATGATTTTATCACAAATCACAAGATAATTGTCCCTTTTCTCAAAGCCTCAGCTTCTAGAGTCATGTGAATTTGATATTCTCTTAGGGTTGGTTTTGTTTGGTTGGTTATTTGTTTCAATAAGAAGTCTGAAAGAATGACTATGTTGATATAAACCCCTAAATATTCTCATTTTAATGAAAATAGAATTAAGTGCCACATTTGACTCTGAAAACATTGGGGTAGGAAAGTCTTCATTCAACTCAAATCCAGCTTGCTTTCTATGCAGAGAACACTGCTAAATTAACTAAATTATTTCACCTTGCTCTTTATTTAAATTGGTTTGGCATCTGTGTTGAGACAAGTTCTTGGAACATTGAATGTATAGCAAACTTTATCGTGTGGCTTTATTGACACTTTAATGTTTTGCAGGCATAATATATAGCTAAAAGACTCCCAGATTACTCTAGTAGCACCAGCAAGTGTTCTAACACTGGCAGAGCTGTACTGGTAAAATAATCCATTTCCAGAGCAGATTATTTCACTTAGGAGATGGAAATATGTATTTTGTTTTGTTTTTGTTTGGTTGATATCAGCTGCATCTAAACTAGCAGGGTTTGCCAGCACAGCTATATTGGCAAGCCTTTTAAATGCAAACAGGCAGTATGTGCCTGCAGCACAGTCTGAGATCTCATTTTTAATGCTATTAAACAGCTGTGTCTTTGGCTTTTGCCTTGTTAGACTCTTTTTAACCACATTATTTTGTTCAACTGCTAAATAAACAGCATGGGGTTAAATGTATTAGTGCAATTTATCTTCTTTCCTTCCTAATTTACACTTTGAATGAATTAATTAGAATGATTTAATTAACAATGTACAATAGCAGTACCAGTGCCAGAGCTCTCCCAGGAGGATGGGGCCTGGAACACCACTCAGTGACCCACACCTGCTTTTCTTATCATTTGCCTTTGATGTGCTTCTCCAGGCTGGCCAGCAAACAGAGATTTGTGTGGGTACAGCACAATGCATTATAGTGCTTGTTTAGTCCTAGAGACATACTAAAAGTGTTTGGGGATGTCAACATTCAGTATTTCTTAGCAGCAATTACACCAGTTTGTCCACCAGTTCTGGAGGTGAGAAATCCCTCTTTGCCTGGTTCTGCCTTTCTCATCTGTGAGTGTGTTTCTTTTCAAAAGGATTACATTCAGTCAGGCTGGCCCTTAGATGTCATTCCTTCGTGTCATGACAGCTCAGACCAAAAAGAAGAGAAAATACCTGCTGCTGTCTGAACCAGCAGCATGCAGGAGCAAATATTGTTGTATGTGACACATAACTGCTCCTCTCCAAAATATCAGTGTGATAAATTGTTGTGAGGTGTGAGTCCCTTGTCACTTTTAAAGTATATGAACACTAGTCCATTTGAAGTCAGTGAGTTCTGCCATCATATTATAGGAAAGGGACAGGAAAAGTCAGGCCTTGGTTTCCATTCCATGAATATGTTTTGTACAAAAGATTTTCAAAAGGATCAATTTGGGTGTAAATAATGTAATCAATAAGAGTGTCTGGAGTAAGAAAGATTTCCTTTTGAAATTTCTTAGGAGAAACCCTTGTAAAATCTATTGCATCTAGTCCAGAATTGATACTTCCAGCAATATGTACTTACAAAGATGAGTAATATGGAGAAAAAAGTATGTCTCAAGACTCTAAGGAGAAGCCACTCATTTCTCTTTTGTACGTAATTTCTCTGTCCATCTTCTCCTTTTCCATTTTGTCTTGCTCTCAAATTACTCCTCAAAGTCTGCCATAAAACATTTTTACTTATTCCATATTGTCTGTTCTCCTTCTTAACAAGAAAAGTGATTCCTGTTCATAGAACACAATGATGATGATGACCCATTTTTGAGCAGGTTTGATTAGTAAGGGTCCCAATTATTACTGATGTGCAAGCCCTTCCCAAAGATATGTGGATCAGCACAGGACAGGGGATACCACTGCAAAGTGTGAGTGGTTGCTGTCACTTCTGCCATCACTCATGATGACATTTGGCAAAAGTTGTATATTCATTGTCAGGAGATTTCAGTTCCCTGTGCACATCTTTGCTGGCTATTCTCATCTCTTAAACAGCTCCATACTGGGTCATTTTCTTGCCTCTCTATGGGAACTATCTCCAGCAGTGCAGACTCCAGGCCGTGCAGCAGCTTCCTTTTCCTTCTCTCTTGCTAAGTAGCAGTGGCCCCCAGTGGTGACATCTAAGCTGGCTCCTTATTTCAGGTTTTACCACGCTGCACTGAAAAGCCTCCATGCTGCAACAACTTTGGCATAAGAATTTAGGAGTTTCCCACATCTTTCACTTCTGCAGGGTCCACGGGCCGGTTTCTCCTGACCACCTTTTCCCCACCCCGAACTGACCAACACTAATGAGGCTTTGAGAATAGGGGTATGTATTGTATTATTCTCTAAGATGTTTAGTCTTTAAGAAGGAACTATATAACTTAAATGGTACAGCATGTAATCTAGAGATGTCTCTAAATGATGAAGACATTTTCATTGTCTTCATCTTTTATGTTAGTATTAAAAGCAGGAAGACAAAGATGTATTCATTCAAACAATTGCTTTGGCATTTTAAGGACAGTAATGCACTTCTAATTTGCTGGTTTTACATTGCTGACTAGCATTACACATTGAAAGGTATTTAAGGACTTTAAATACTTAAGGACTATTTAAGGACTTCATTGAATGTATTTAAGGACAAGGATTTTAGATGGAAATACATATAATCTTTTGGAGATGCAACTTTGAGTCACTGACGTCTGCAAACATAGACATGTAGGCCTCAAAACACAAAAAGAACCCAAAAACATTTTACTTTGAGGAATTGTTTCACTCTTGCACTCATTAGATGATATTTTGCCCTCAAGTCAGGATGGAACAAGCTTTTCACTTCTTCAGGCCTGCTGAAGAAGACAATCCATACACAGACAGATGCCAGAGAAAAAGAAGGCAATGCATAGGGGCTGAAATGCCCTCACGCTGTCTCATACTTAGCCGAGAGAGTTTATCAGATTTATTCAGGTGAATAAGAGCAAACATGAGAGAAAATCTTCCTTTGCTCCTTCTGTTTTTCAGCACCCAGGAGACTTTGAGTTAGTTTTTTCTTATGGATACATGTATACGTAGATCAGGATCTTAGGTATCAGTCCAGATTGTTGCTCACTTGTCAGTAGTCTATGCCTCAGTGCTAACATCCACTATCATCAAACTAAAATGAGAGCAAACAAACCTCCTGTAGTCATACTTTCCATTATCATATACCTAGATCTAAGTTTTCAGGCCATGAGGTTATGGGAAGTGGTCCATGGAACCAAAGAAAACTGTAATGTGTATATTGTTTCCAATTTAACAAGTTTGATGATAAGAATACATAAGAAATTAGGAAGCTTAACATGATTTGTTGGAGGCCACTGCTTTAGGGAGAAGGAGAGTAGGAGAAGGAGAGTACAGAGTTCTCTGATTTTAGTGGGTTTAGGACAGATCCGGACAAGTATTTTAAAGCAAGCTTGTTTGTGTAAGTATGACTTTATTAATTTTCCTGTTCAGCAATTCACCACAAACATCTGGAACAGCATTATTAGTAGTTTTGAGGCCACATTAATTCTGGATGTTCTCAAGTAGCATTTTTACAGATACTTCAGAACACTTAAGAAAGGAACACTTTAGAAGGCTCTTGGCAGAACATGAGAGGGTTAAAACAGACTCAGTTTTAATCTATGAAGTTTGATGGTTGTGAGGACTAAGTAATCTGATTCCAAACTTTTTAACAAAATGAAATGTGTCCTATGGAGTTGGTATTTCTGTGGTTTAGATCAAACTTTTGAACATGTTGCCTACAGCAGGGGGTGTTTCTTGGGCACTAAATGCACAAGTAGCCTCAGTATCCAAATCAGGCTGTGTCTGTTTAATGGGAAGGACTTAAAAGGACACATTTGCTTTGTTTTAAAAGACTTGTTTATGTACTTTGACACTTTATTGTTCTTGTGTACACAGGAAACCAGTGAATCCGATTCTGCCACAGAGCCCATATATTATGCAAAGGTTTAAAATCCTTCATGGTGGTAGTTTGAATTATTTTATCTTTTTAATGACCAAGCCTTTGTAGAAGATTAATTCACAGTTAGTGCAGTGTGATGAATTTAGGTCTGCAGCAAAACCTTTTCCTAAAAATAAAAGTGAGCTTTTAAATGAAGAAATGTCTCATTATAACAGGCAAAGCCTTGCAAGTTACACATTCAACATGATGAGTAAACCAGATATCTTAGGTGAACTGTATTCCAAAAAGGCCTATTACTCCTCTTCTCCAAATGTTAATTTGGATGATTTAGTTATGGCCAAGTTAAGTCAGAGGGCTTAAACTTGGAAGAATGTGTAATGTGGGTAAAGCTTCAAAACTCTGTTAACACAGTCTGTGTGGCATTTACTCTGGTTATTGATTTGTGTCTTCAAAGCTCTGCCTTATTTTAGACTAATGGGATTTAATTAGACATCTGATTGCTGCTGAAAGTAGTAAAAATGAAGCTGTTGATGCTTTATTTGAGCTAAACATTTTCTCGCATTTTTCCCAGTCTCCAGGACATGTCTGAACATGTTTTTACTTTCCTACCTGAAGAGTCACTTGGCATGTCAACATTTGTATATTTTGGCTTAAAGAAAAGACAGTAGTTTGGAAATACAAAAGACAGCTTCTGTCTTCTGTAACAAGTCGTGTGTTAAGATGTAAAAGAGGTAATACATTAAATTAGAAAGAACTTGAAGTGCATAGTTGGAAGATAGCTGACTGATCACTTGTGCTTTCTTAAAGAAAACTATTTAAGGTTTCAGTTAACAAGCAATTTCCTTTTCAGAATCTGCTTTCATCTATATGTGAACTTAGAATTTTGCTCAAATAGAATAACAAAGCCTAGTGACTCACCACATCCAAATAATTGATTGGAAGAATCTCGGATTTTCCTCAAAGGTCTAATGCAGATTAGCTGAGGAAGCAATCTTATCCTGTGATGGCTAAAAGAATAGAAGAATTCCACTCATACATTCTCTAGACATCTCTGAAATTCATTGCTTATTGTGATAAACTGCACATATCATAAGTATTCTGGATAGAAAAATATGTGGAAGTTTTGTCATATCACAATAAACAGATGGGAGTAGAGGCTGACAGCCTTGAAACAGTGGTACACACACAACAGCAGTCAAATATGTGTAAAGGGATTTAGTAGTTCAGAAGTAATAGTTAACCAAAGTATCTAAGCAGATATGTCTAGTGCTCAGTAGCTTGTGTCCCATGCCAGTATATGTATGGTACACATACATATTGTATGCACAGGCCCAGCCAGAACTTGTGTTTGTACATGTGTAGTCACATTTTCTTATCTAGAAACAAACAAACAAAAAAAGAAATTTATGGATGACCAATTACATGAAAATTCACCAGATTTGGAAATTGGACATCAAAATTATCTCAGGCAAATTTTACATTATCATTGCTCAAATGAAGATTGGAAATAACATAAAATCTCAATAAGCATTAATAGAACTAACAGATTTTAATGCAAATGAAAGCTGCATTCGTATGCAAACAGAATCCTAAGATTTAGCTAGACTATCACCTGAGCTCCTATGACTAAGATAGTTTGGAAAAACCCTCTATTTCTCTTCTGCTCAAGTACTTTTGAAGAAGATTTCTACTTGCTGGGAGTCTTCGAGATTCCATTCCACTAAATGGGGAAAAATCTTAGAGATATAAAATGCTGGACAAAAATCTTAAATGGTTTTATTAGATGCCATTGATCACCTCAGATCACAGATAGATCAAAAGAAAAAAATAGATAAAAAATAAAACAAAACAAACCTCCAATAACTTAGAATTCTCCTTTATGATTGACATAGCAGATTTCATTTAGTTTATATAAAATTGAAAAATAGAATTGTTTTATCTTGTTTCTCTGAGCAGTGTAATGAAGATGTGTTTCTGCAAAAGAGTTGTGTGGCCTGAGAGCAAAACAGTTTTAAATTTTCTAGACTTCCTTCATCTCATTTCCCACCAAACAGCATTAACGTGTGAACTTCTAGGACATGCAGTAAGTAATATGATGTGGTTTAACTTTTTCATGCTAATGCACCTCAATAAACAGACTGTAGAAATGAAAATACATTTAAAACACAGGACTCCCAGCCCATCCAAATACAAAGCATAAAATTTTGTCCATGATCTTTAGAATAAATTGAAACAAGGAACAATCTTTTGACACTTTGTCAAATCTTTCCTTTTACTGTAGTCTAAACATTTTTATATTTAAACCTATCCCAGTATATTCCTGTCTGAGAAATTAGCTAAAAAAAAAAAGAAGAAAAAAAAATCCAGTCCATTGTTTAAGGAGCCAAAAGAAAAAGATACTTAAATCATTTATCATTTCAACCAGGCTTATTAAGAAGAGGAAATCTCTTTAAAACTTCATTCTTCTTCCACTGTTAGTTACAGCACCCACTACTGTGGAATTAACATAATCTTCAGCTGTGTACTTGTTAGGTATAATGATTTAGACTTTTCAAACTGTGATAGTTGACTTTTCAAACTGTGATAGTTGTAAAATCTGGGCTGAGTTCTGCAGTTATCTCTTCCCACTCCCTCTGTGGTGAGGTGGCAACCATATGGCATCAGGCAAGGCAAGAGCCTGCCCAAAACTCATGAGAAAGGATGTTAAAGTCACTGTTTAGTCAATCCATTATCATGAACAAACTCAGACATCTGAAAAAGGAATGAGTACATCCTGACTTTGTTGAAGATAGCAGACAGATGATTGAAAATGTGGTTATGTCTCCCTAATTATTATAGAGTTAGGCAATAATGCTTAGTGAAGCAGACATGCATTTATATTACCTAGGCTCACAAATATAAAACAATCTCCACCCTTCCCTCTTTAAATACATTCCTTTCCTCCTATTTTATTACTTGTGGTACAATTACTTATTTATAGATAAACACATTCCCGAGGAGCTCATTACAATGGCATTTTTCCTTTCTTTTCTGCATATATTCCTCTTGGTACCATTCCTGTTTTGCTCCATCTTTGCACAAAGAGATCACATGCCTTAACTGTTAAAAACATACATTTCTCTTAGCTGCCCTCCTAGCTTAGCAGTATTTGTCCATAAAGGTAAAAGGAGCTGCAGGGAGAGAAGCCTGCCAATTGCACAGCCAAAATATACTCAGTCACACCCTGGGAATGGACGGATCCTGGAAGGATTGCACAGATTCCACCTTGATAGGTTTTGGTACCGCACGCCCTATCTGATCCACTTATTTCAGTAAATCCCACAGCTATGAAAAGATAGGTCTGACCTGTTAATGCCTGCAGGCATAGTTATCCACTCTACCCTGATCTGAACCAACAGATTAACCCAAAGTTTCTGAGGCACATTTTTTCAACGTTATTTATTTAAGACTAAAACCCAGGTCCTGTGAAGTCAGAGGGAATTTGCCAGTGAATGTCAACACCTCTGCTATTTTATTCTTTGGCTTCCTAAGCAGGAACTGCCAATCATAACGTATTACACAGTCATTTTAAGAGGCATCCAATCATGCTTTCATGAAGTAGAGACAAGTTACCGTTTGCCTTTGCTGGCTACAGAACTGGGCGCCTTCAGCAAACCACCACATTCTCTACATGTTTCTTTTCTTGGAAGACACAACTCTAAACTTCAAACTATTCCGTATTATGAATGGAAAAAAAACCCCAAAACATTATACTATCATATATATACAGTATAAAACTCCTATCTGCAAGCCTGTTTCCTGACATTTCCTGACATTTTTCCCCTCTTTCAGGACCTAAGTGTTTTCCTATTTCTTTCTGAATAGCAAAGCCTGTAAAATAGACATTGGAAGATTCAAAGTTACATAGTTTTGCAGAACTAGAATGAAGAGTCAGGGAAACATAATATATAGATCTAAATCTCATTGTTCATCAGAAAATCAACTTCAGCTTTATAAAAATGTGTAATAATGACTTCAGATTCTTTGTCTAGAGGTGTTTATTTTTGACTGAGGTGTTTTTGTGTGATTATTCTTAAAAACATTAAGTCTACATATAAAAAAACATGTGCCCAATAATATTAGGCAATCTTCTTAAAATATTGGCACGTTAGCATAGGAGCTCTTGGCAGAACTGAAAGCAGCAGACTGATAGGGTTTAAACTGTCTTCCTCTCTTTGTTTCCTTTTCTCCAGTTCCAGCTACACCCAAGGCAAAAAGCCACCTCCAAGCTTCTTTTAACATTCAACAGCCCTTGGGGAGAGAAAGCAGAAATATGGCAGTACACATACACTACTTAAGGAACACAAAATGAGGGTAACTCAAGACTCCTCCACCCAGGGGGTTGCTTTAAAGCTATATTGCCCTGTCAGCATCAGTCATGGCAGCTCTAAGCACCATGTGCCATTTGACTGCACATTCCCCCTATTTACACTTGAACAAAGCTGGCTTTCTAAGCACTCTTCAGCTGACCAAACAAAGTGCTGAAATTAATAATAAAAGACATTTTAGGTTAGTACAGTCTAGTTTTAATACCACGTATTCATAGCAGTCTTATAAGGAGCATTTACACAAAGCATCCAGGTCATACAAATACTAAGGACCAAAAGAAGCAGGAGCTAAATAACATGATCTGACCACTTCTGACAAATTAAACTGCAAATACAATACACAAGCCTTAGAGCTCATTGAACAAAAGAGATTACTTACAGATTGCCAAAAAAAAGCAACATCTGTTACTGGGGTCTATACAAAGAAAATATTACTGTTTAACTACAATCAAAACCATTCTGCAGCTCTTAAAATCCACATTCAATTTAAATGCATTGTTTGGGGGTTTTTTGAAACTCGATATTTTGTAAGGTTTTCTTTATCGCTTAAAAATGCTTTTTTTCCAAAATATTTCCCAATAAATCTTGAAATTCTTTTCAACAGGTCTAAGTATACTGACCAATACTGCTTACAAAAGCCTTTTAGTTGCATTGTAGTAGCTCTTTGGATTGTGGATCAGTGTTTAGATATATTTTCTTTGATACTTTCAGGCTCTACACTTTTAAATCTTATCATAATAAATTAAATATTCACAGTAAAGATAAGGGACTTGGGGAGGTGTGCATATCAATAATTATATTGATTATATATTAACAGATCTGTTATTCACTTTATGAGTGCACAGGAAGTTTAAAACATTTCAAATCTAAAGTCTTTCTTATAAACAAAGCACTTTAAATATAAACTCCATAAATTCCATTAAATTTACTTTGCACTTACCCATTAAGTGCTTTATTAAAGTTAATTCTGAAAGCTGAGATTCCTATGATGACTAAAGTATATCAGATTAGTCTCTCTATTATGGCAAAATGATAAACTATTGGCTGGAAAGAATCTTCGAGGTCTCTTAGTCTCTTACTCAAAGGAGGATTATTTTTGCAGTTAAATCAGACTGCCTACGGCCCTTTTGAAAATCTCCAGGCAAATTTTGAAAAATCTTCACAAATGGAGAATATTAACTTCATTTCACCCACTGGTGGTATTGCCTATACCACCCAGGACACCTTGCCCCATCATTGCTGTGAGGTCACACTGCTGATCAGGTTCCACCTGCAGTTCACCAAAGCTGGTCTTGTGACAATGTCCAGCTGGTACCAGTGCATGGGGGTTTTCTGCCTCAAGTGCAAGCCTCTACACTTGTGGAACTTGTTTCTGCTTGTTCCATGGTTGCAAGGCTCCATGGGTTTGTATATCTCCAGCTCATTTAAGCATATTCTAACTTGACCCTCCTCTAAGCTATTACAATAGTACACAAGAGAATACAATAGAATAGCCTAGTTCTGTTGGAAGGGACCTACAATGATCACATCCAGTTCAGCTGCCTGACTGAGCCAGCCAGAAGTGAAAGCATGTTATTGAGGGCATTGTTCAAATGCATCTTAAATGCTGAGACAAGCTCAGGGCATTGACCACCTCTTCAGGAAGTCCCTTCCAGTGTTTGATTTCCCTCTCAGGGAAGAAATGCTTCCTAATGTCCAGGCTGAGCCTCCCCTGGCACAGGTTTGTATCATTCACAAGTATTCCATCACTAGGTCCTAAGAAGAAGAGATGGACGTCTCTCACTCCCCTGCTCAGGAAACTATACAGAATAATGAGGTCACTCCTCAGCATCCTTTTCTCCAAACAGTCCTTTGTGACTTCTCACAGAACACATCTCCCAGAACTCTCAGCAGCTTTGTTGCCCTCCTTGGGGAGCATCCAAGAACTGTCACATCCTTCTCTGATTCTATGGTTTTTGAATCACAGGGCCCAGAACTGCACTCAACACTCCAGAAGAGGCTGCACCAATGCTGAATACAGTGATAATCACCTCTCTTGCACTGGCAGTGCAGTGTTTGATGCATCCTGGGATGCTGTGTGCCTGCCAGGCTGGCAGGGCTCACTGCTGACTCACACTGAGCTGCTGCTGACCAGCATCCCACATCCCTCTCTTCAGGGCTGCTCTCCTGCCACTCCTTTTCCAGTTTGTACTTGTGTCCAGTCTTATCCTGTCCCGAGTACAGAACCAGCATTTGTTCTTGAATTCCATGCCCTCAATGATTGCCTAATGCTCTATTTAGATCCCTCTGCAAGGCCCCTCATCACTCAAGAGAGTCAAAAGCACCTCCCAGTTTAGTATCATCAGCATAATAATGGTGCATTCATCTCCTGCATCCACATCTGATAAAAAGATCAGAACAGAACTGGCAGAACCTGGAATGCTTAGCAGGAGACTCTGCTAGTAAAGCCTGAAATAAGTAAAGCATTAGGTATATCAGCATCTTTCATGCCCTTCATTAGTAGATCACCTACCTGATTCACCGCTAGGTCTGTGATTTCCCTGGTCTTCTTTTTGCTGCCAATATACCTGCAGAAGCCTTTCTTGTTCCACTTCACTTCAATGCCAGCCAAACTTTGATATTGCTAATTTCATCCTTGCATCTCCATATGGCGTTTCTATTCTCAGAAGTATATCCCATCTTCTGCTTTTCATACTCTCCTTTCCGGTGTCTGAGCTGTCAGATGGTCTCTGTTTGACCACATTGGTTCCCTGTGGTGCCTGCTGTATGTCTTGAATATTGGGGTGATATCAGTGGCCAATAAAGATTGAGTCAAAGCAGGTTGTGTCTACAGGGATGGACAAATTTCAAAAAAATTGTTCCAATTTGGACTTTGAGAGCATTCTAATATTTTGGCTCAATTATTTTTTCCTGATGAATCCACTTCATGCCCCTCATATCTGAATTATACATTAAGGCTGAGACGTGCTATCCCTCTCTGTCAGGGCTATAGGCTATGAATAAATCCATACATCACCGTTTATTTGTTACTGTAATGAAAGGGTTGACAGGAGCACTGGATCTTGAACTTGAACATCAGGCCTTTTTCTCTACCACCATGGTTTTCTTTTGCCTTCATCAGTCTTGTTATTGAATGAAACACGTATACCTACTCTGTTCATCACAGACTCGAAAGTGGAAAACGAGATACAAATCCAGTGAGAATTCTAAAAAGCAGGAGCTTAATGTTGAACCTGAATTCAAAGACACCTGACTGGAGGGATAGATGGAGAACATACATGAAAAAGGAACCCAAGCACAGAATTCTGTGTCTCCTGAAGCCCAAAATTATAGGGATTTAGAAGAACTATTTAAAAAGTGCTGAAAAGGTTGAGAGAGCAATGATTCAAGAATGAATAAGAATTTCAGTAGAGCCAGAGCTGAATCAAAGAAGAAGCCTGGCAGTGCTGTAGGGATTGGAAAAGGTCAGTGACACTCAAGCAAACTGTAAGGAGGATAGAAGATTTAGAAATCAGGTCAGCCAATCAAGGATGGCTTTGAGATTTCTGGTCTTCACTATTGCAGAAGATAATTAAGCAAATTATTGCAATAGCTGGAGTCCTCTTACAAAGTTTAAAAAACCAAAACATATTTCATAGCTGCCAAACCAGCATACCTGCAGATTTTGTTCCCTTTCAATAAAAGTTAATGACAGGAAGGATGCACAAGTGGGATTCTGGTACTGACAACTGTCAAGGCTGGCCTTAATGCACTTGCTTTTAAGCAACTGTAACACATTTGGAAATACACAGCTAGAGGATTTATTTGTTCGAGGAGATTTTGCAGAGTAAAAAGGAAAAATAAAACAAAAAAAAAAAACAAACTAAAGAAACTGTTAGAGATTGACATTGACAGTTCTTGTACAGATAATAAACATGTAAAAAGACATAGAAAAAAGGATTATAGCAAATGCAGAATGCCATGTAAACAAAACTCAATGTACTCAACAGAAATGGCAATGGTAAATGAAAGAAAGTTGCAAGTTCCATTTTTGAAAAAGCAGTGATGTTTCAGGGTGAAAACAGTAAAAACCTTAGACAAAGAAAAGGTGTAGAAGAGAGAACAGCTCAGTTACCCGCTTTTCAGAATTGTTTGGAAATTAACAGTGGAAAAAGCAAGGTGGGCATGATTCAGTGGAACCTCTTTTCCAATTGACCGTTCAGATCACCTTACTTGAAAATGTCATGCAAGACTCTAAAAGTGGAGACTTTGCAGCTAGCTTTTATGCAAAGCTGTTGTCCTAATGAGAAAATGTGAAAGGCTGAAGAACAATAATTTCATGGATATGTAAATCTAACAGAACACAGTCCTAGAGAAGAAATAAACAAGTCTTAGATCAAAGGCTTCATATATCACCTTCACTGGAGGAATAAGTAGAAATTTATTAGTTGCTTTTGTTTTTCCTTTTTTTTTTTAAGCCAGCTCACAGTAAGTATACAGTTTAATGTCAACTTAAATTACATCTATAGTTTTCTGACAGATTCATTTGCTTTTTGAGGTTTATGTCTAACACACTGACAGTTTCTAATCAATAGGAGACAATTCCCTTTGAGAGTTATTAAAATATACCTTGCATTTAAATGCAATAAAAAGCATGACTGAACATGCCTCTGTTCCTCATAACACATAAATGCCACATCTGGCCCATAAAAAACATGCATTATACAAAGGTTGTATGAATGCCAGATACATATTATTACATGGAACTGTTTTATCCATCTAGCCTAATTTCCAGATGTTTTATTACTTGTAGACAAGAGTATTGTCAAAACTGTTGCTGGAAGTCCATTTATTTCAAGAGGGCAAGGGACAGGAATAGCAAGTTAAGCTACAGGAAATGTCTGTGATACAGTTAATGGCAAATCATGTGACTGAATCATCAGTGCTATCATGTTTAAAGAGACACACTTAAAAATTCAGTTTCAGACTAAGATTTCACTTGACTGCATTTTAAATATGCACTCACTTATTCTTCCAGAAGTAAATGGCACATAATTGTAGGTAATATTTACAAAAAACAGAGCAAGCAACTAATGAAAATGAAATGGAAACCATTAGTACAAAAATTGGTGGTAACTGTAACCATATCCAAAAACATATCAAGCAGTTAGCTAAAAATTCTGAAGACATTGAAAACTAATATCCTTGAATTCCTCCAATTTGGAATTGGGCTGTGGTATTCTTCTTGGGTTTTGGGGTTTTTTTTTGTTGGTTTGTGGGGTTTTTCTCTTAATCTCTAAGGAACAGAAATATATTTTCAAATGTATTTGAAATTAGAGTGATGGTTCTCAAAGAACCATATGGCATCCAAAAAGCTTCTTTGGGTCCCTCTTAAAGCCAGGTTTCTAGTGCAATAATAAAATTATGAGGTAGAGGAGGGGATGAAAAGGCATGTAGGTGAGCACATAAAAGAAAGGAAAAGCAGCAGACACTATGTCATAAAAGTGGTGTTTCACCAAGATGTCTGAAGAGACAGGACACAGAAGACTTTAAGCACAGCAAAGTAGAAATGAAGAATTGTAAGAATGCCACTAAAAAAGAGGTACTAATATAGAGGTTGGGCAGTAACCACTAGTTTTCCTTGTAATGAAAGTATATTTTATTAAATGCTGGGTTTGGTTTAATGAAATACAAGATATACAGAGAGATGTGAAGGTTACCAAGTGAAAACGCACATTTTTAGAATAACTGATGTATCAGTGTGACATTTCTGATTTTATTCTTGAAAACAAACAAACAAACAAGCAAGCAACAATCTTAGAATGACTATGGCAAATATACTTCATAATCCTATTTAAAATGGGATCATAACAGGATCTCATAACTTCTGTTTCTAAAAAGTAACATTAACCCCAGGGTCTTTTCTGTCCTGCAATATTTCCTATACTGGCACTGAAAACCTAAATTCCTCTGCTCAATTCATTGTGAGTCCTGTTTAAAATTACATACTACTTCTCACACCACGCTTTCTTTTTTAGTAAGTCCCAAGCAGGAGCACAGCCATTTAAAAAAGACCCCAGACATTTCAGGTGAAGGGAGGCAGACCTAATAGGGTCTCAAAGAAACCTGGAGGCTACAGTCTAGGGTTGACTTCACAGTTAATGATTAATTTGTTTACCTCTCTTCAAGTTTACTGAACACCAATATTTAAGACAGGATTACACTATATCCACTAAAAACATAAAAACTCCCAAGTTTTTTGAATTACATAATGGCTGGGAGGGTATAATTAATTTCAGTCCTATGAATACCCTGACCCTGTAACTTGTATTTACCTGAAACCCAAAAAAGACTACAAAAATATCCCAAGGTTTTAGACAGGACTCAAAAGATGGGAAAACATTCATCATTCTGTTCATGAAAAATATGATGGTTGATCCACCATCACTAATTATTCCTCAGAAGTTGAGCTAAGATGAGGATCAATAATTTACCTTACTTTTCAAGTTAACACCTGTCCTGCTGCATCCATCAGTTCTCTTCTCTAAAGACAGCTGTAATGACTGTCTGACTGGTTAGCATTTCAGCAGGCCCCTCAACCAGTCAGAAAACTTGGGGCTTAGTGTACTGCCAACTACAAGACAAGGACATTTAGTGTTACAGACTGAGTAGCACAGCACAGCAGATTATCCTCAGTAAACACAAAGCTGGCTATTTACTTGCCTTGCTTTTCAGTGTGGTTTCAGACCAAAGCCAGAAGACTTCTTACCTTCCATGTCTAAAAGTTTGTGTACAATGATTGAGATAGCTGTGACAAGACTCAGCAGGTAATTAATATTTCTCACTGTATGTATTAGCCTAATTGCCATTGCATTTCTCTTAGAAACTCTTTGTTCTTTTATTGTAAAGAGAAAGCAATCTGGACCAAGAGCATACCTGATTCTGCTTGTCCAATGGATTGCTCGAGGAGGACAGACTACACAGAAATATTCTGTGTACAAACAGCAGCAAGAAGAGAGAAACAATGTACTTGTGCAATGCTGGAAGGAAAATAGTTTATACATGGCCTGCAATGTTTCTGAGTTGGAAACATAAATGAATTGCTCCTTTTTGGATCCCACAAAGGCCTGGTTAAATCATTCTTGAGATTCTGTATGACTCCTGCTATTGAAAATAAAAACTACTCAGACTATCTGCACTGCTACATATCCTGACACCTCTAGGAATCAAATATTTCACTTAGAATACGTCTATAATGTATCCAACTGAACGAAATTAAAATTCACTGATTACAGCAGTATAAACACATATAAAAATAAATTAAAAACAAGCAGTTTGTTACACACATTACGGATTTACACATTTATGCTCAAATTATTTTTTCTCCAAAGCTAAGAACACAAAGAACTAAAACCTGAGAACACAAACACTACTAGTAGTGTTTATGTTAGGAGGTCTCCAAACACTTTGCAAAGGAGACACTGCTGTCTAAATGTAACATGCTGGCCAAAACCATGTTAACCAAGTCAGAACACTCACAAGCTAAATCAGATACAAATTATGGCAGGTAGAATTGGCCTCATCCTCACCCTTTAGAGTAATGCATTCACCTGTGTTCTACTATCAGTTTTTATTGAAAGCATCTGCAAGCTGTCACTGTAACACACTATTGTCCAGGAGAAAGACAAGTGTTGTTAAAAACAAAACAGTACCCTCAAAGTTTTCCTCTCTGGAGAATTTTAATATACTGTTACCTATATTATTGTCTAAACCATAGGGTATTCCTTTTGCAGTTCTCATGAAGTCTAAGGAAAAAAAAGGATATACATTTATCTTTGATTTTCTGGTCTAGAAAATGCATCTGCCTTGTGTGTACTCTGGGTCTTGTTTGCATACATGCTGTAATCCTAACACATGTTCTTGTTTCATTTTATAAGGACCAGTGGAAGAGTTTGTATGCTCTGGCTTCTTTACTGCTCCATAAAGCATGACTCTTCTGTAATCAAAGTTCATGTTAAAACTTAAATGAGCCTAAGGAGGATAATTTATATCTCCTTCCTCCATATTCCCCCATCCATGCCATCCTGCATCAAGGAGACTGTATTTGACACAGCTAAAAAAAAGAAAGGGTTGGACTACTTTCTTTTTAATAGACTGCATGGAGCTTGCTGCTTTTGGGGATTATAATGCTGTATGAAAATAATAAAAAATCAGTAACAAGCGGCCAGCAGTAAACAATGCACCAGATCTAGTTTGGCAATATACTAGAACACATTACTGGTCAGCACCACTGTCTGACCTAAAGATCCCAAATCACAGAATCACAGCATGGTTTGGGCTGGAAGGGGCCTCAAAGGTCATCTAGTTCTACCCCCCCTGCCACAGGCAGGGACACCTACCACTAGACCAGGTTGCCCAGAGCTCCACCCAACCTGGCCTTGAACACTTCCAGGGATGGGGCATCCACAACTTGTCCAAGCAACCTGTTCTAGTGTCTCAGGACCCCTGTAGTGAAGGATTTATTTCTAATGTCCAATCTAAACCTGGCCTCTGCCATCTTCCAGCTATTCCCTCTTGTCTTATCACTACATGCCCTTGTAAAAAGTCCCTCTCCATTTCTTGTGTAGGCCTCCTTTATATACTGGATGGTGCTCTAAGTTCTCCCAAGAGTCTTCTCTTTTCCAGGCTGAACTTTCTCAGTTTGTCTTCACAGGAGAGGTGTTTCTGCCTTGTGATCATCTCCATGGCCCTCATCTGGACTAACTTCAACAAGCCTATGCCTTCTTCATGCTGGAGGCCCCACTGCTCCAGGCGGGGTCTCAGCAGAGCAGAGCAGAGGGGCAGAATCCCCTCCCTGGCCCTGCTGCCCACACTGCTCTGGATGCAGCCCAGGACACGTTTGGCTCTCTGCACTGTCAGTGCCCATGGCTGGGTCATGTCCAGCCTCTCACCAGCAGCACCCCCAGGTCCTTTGACTCAAATCTATTATCAATCCATTCTCTACCCCTCCCAACCCACCCCATACTTGTGGGTGGGATTACGAGATGCAGGACTTTGCATTTAACCTTGCTTAACTTAATGAGATTTACACAGACCCAGCCCTGAAGACTAAAAAGGTCCCTCTGAGGACCTCTGCATCCCTGCCCTGCAATACTTTAACTGCACCACACAGCTTGGTGGTGTTGGCAGCCTTGCTGAGATTGCACTCAATACCACTGTCCACGTCACCAACAAATATTTTAAACAGGGACAGTGACAATACTAACCCCTGAGGAATTACACATGTCACTGGTTTCCACTTGGACATTGAACCATAGGCTGCAACTCTTCAAGTGTGACCATCCAGCCAATTCTTTATCCACCAAGTGATCCACCCATCCAATCCACACCTCCC
This sequence comes from Trochalopteron elliotii, assembly GCA_024734555.1. Classification (NCBI taxonomy): domain Eukaryota; kingdom Metazoa; phylum Chordata; class Aves; order Passeriformes; family Leiothrichidae; genus Trochalopteron; species Trochalopteron elliotii. Next base: position 1,159,322 of record JANPWX010019691.1, on the reverse strand, counting down.
CAGTTTACAAAGATGTCATACAGGACAGAGTCCTTTACAACAGAGAGAGCAATACAAGCACTCCATTTTTAGAGCACCTCTTCCTTTTACCTTTTCTTGCTAGGTGATCTCATTGCCCTTGAGCCAGAACTTGATTTATGGGACTTTATCTCAATAGAAAAACTGGAGCACTGAGTGACACATGCACTCTTTTTTGTTCTTCTCTTTTGCTGTTCTACAAAACTTACTTCTCTTCCAGGACAATATAACTGCAGTCTTAGCTTTGTTCCATGTCCAGATCACCTTTAGTAAACCCTAGCTACCCCAGCACACAACAGTGAAGCTGTAGGGTCCCTCTGTTCAGCTGCAGCAGAGAGAGGCACAGCACAGCCAGGTGACATAGTTTTCAGAGTAAAATTGGGAAAAAGATGTGAAAACTTTTCCAAGGCCACAACAGTTTAATTCATCCTAAGTTTAACATTTTCAGTGACAGCAAGGAAGGAAGCAGAAACAAAACAAGATATGCTCAGGTCCTGAGAAATAATAATTTTATTTCTTGCCTCTCTAAATATAGCTGGTTTTTGCCACTGGGAGGTTCTTCTAGTGTCCCTAAAGAGGACACAGACTTACCCCTTACATTGGGGTTCCTATTATCCTGTAATCTGTAATCAGTAAATTTGAATGTTAACTACTCAGAATACAAATAGTCATTAAGTAGGCATCTGATCTCCATGGATTTCTTCACTGGTATTTATTTTGCTGTATAAGCACAGCATGGAGAAACTCAGCAAAAACTTTGCACATGGAATCCTGGGATGGTTTGTAATCAGGTAAGAAGGCGTACAGACGAGAATAATTGTTGCTGCTATCACGCCTGTAGTTACACTTCGAGGGTGAAGTCCCCAGGAACGAGAGACACTGATGCAGCGAGAGCATAGCACCACCTCCTGGTGAAGACGTGGCTTCAGACGGGAGGAAAATATTTTGTCATCTTTCCCCATAATAGTCAGATATAAATCAATCAATCAATAAAACCTCTTTGTATAGACTTTGTCCTCTTTGATTATTAAAGAAATCTCCACCATATAAAACTTGCAAGGGTTCTGCACCTCAGACATTGTGTGGACACTCCTAGTGTTTTGTTACAAAAGAAAAAAAATTTAAGAAGGGAGTGTATAGTAGAGGAGGGCATAGAGTAGGTGATTCAGGTAGTCAGTACCTTCCCAGTATCTCAGCCAATGGGGAAAGGAAGAGGGTGATGTGGCCAGGAACTTGGGATAAAAAGGGGGCTGTGTCCCCCAACAATTTGAGATATCCCAGGGGAATGCCCCATGGCCTCTCCCTTTATATAAAGTTACATAAAGTGAATGAAGTTACTGGACTCCTCAGTTTTCTTTCTGGACATAAACCTCTGCTGTTATGATTTTTTCCACACACTTCTAATCCAGGACAGCTTTGCTATGTCCTACTTGACAAACTGTGTCTGCAGTGATGACCAAAGCACTTTGAAAAATCAGCAGTTAATGAAAAGGCATAAGTCATTACTCAAAACAGACTGTACAAAGGCTTTACTCGGCCTTTTCCTCCCTCTGATATCTCACTGCAATTGCTGCAGACCAAAGAACCAGGGCTCATAAAACCAAAGACCCCCAAGCAATCTATTTGTGAGCAGCATATCTCTATCAGAATAGGAGGCTCCATGAGACTGAAGTCCCCCAGCCCAGTGGCAGCACTGCTCCAGACCTGACTTTCACAGAATTCCCCAGAATTCCAGCTGTGAAATAAAAAAGACAAATCAGCAAAAGACTGTGAGGAGTTTTATAGCCACCCAGTAGCCTAGAACCTTTCTGCATCTGGCATATGTTAGCACTTTCTCCCAATATGTTTTTCACACCTTCTAGGGGCTTAGAAGGTGTGAAACTACTTGCTCAGCCACAGGCCTGACACAGTACTAGAATCATACAGATTTCTTTCTATCCAAACCACATAACAAATACTAGAAGTAGTCAGACAGTAGCACACAATGAGGCTGGCAGCCTAGACCACAATTCCCTTTACAAGAGAATGTGTGTGTATTATATATGCTGTGTCCACACTTTTCTTTCTAGCTGGTTCACCTTCTTACACTAATGATGCATCTGGCATGTGCATCCATTCATGAGCTGTCCTTGCTATTGTTTGAAATGCTACATGCTGTATGTTGAAACGTTTTCAGCCTGTGAGTTTCTTTGAAGTTACATCATTTAAACATCCTGTTTTCATTAGTTATTATCCCTAATTATGTATGTCAACATCAATATCAGCATTCTCAGTGTGTAGCTCACAGACAGCTCATGTATTATGTTCCATTTGGAAATTCCCTTCATCCAACAAACCCAAAGTCAGACAGTTCTAAACCCATTATTCAAGTACTCATTGGTCACACACAGAATTTCTAGGCTGTCAGGGTTTAGAACCTTCTTGATGTAATCAGTGCCTGGGTACTCCTGACATATAAAAGACATCCATAAAAAGATAACTATACAAAGTGGCCAGGAAGAAAAAGAACATGAAAACATGTATTTGGGAAAATGTGGACACAATAACCCTACAGAAGACTGTGTGCAAGCTAGGTTAGGAACTTACAGTGCAGCAAGTGACTCCCTGCTAGTTGTTTATCCCATTTCCAAACTGCAGAATCTTCACAATCTTTCCCTATACAAAATTACTGTCAGCAGCCATATGGAGTATGAAATTATCATCGTACTTTATTCAGCCACAACACCCCCTTGTAGGCAAGACCTTCATCTGAGGTACCCTGTGCCATGTACCTAGCAAGTAATCAGCTGCATGGAAAGATTCAGTTGCATCTGCAAAGGGTATGTATTACTTATAGGTTCCACTACTCAGATCGTGGAACAGCAGAACTTATTACAACCATGGTAAAAAGCATTTACTTGTGATCTGTCAGTTTCAGGTAACTTATGAATTTAGCTTAGCTTGGCAATGCAGCAAATAAAATATGACCTGGATTCCAAATAATGGGGAAGTCATACTTTGCACTAACAGTGAAGAATTTCTTTCAAAATTCAATGGATGAATCTTTAACATACTCCAGAAATGTCTTTGTGAGACACTGATGTGCAATTCCCAGTCTGGTCTCAACTCACACCCTGGTCTAGTGGGTAGAAACATTATCATATGTTGACCAGACTACAGTGGCCACAAAATATTACTCAGTGGTAGTAAATCACTATTTTCTCTACGCAGCTTTGTTATTTCCCAAATGAGAAGTCAACAGCAGAGACTATATGGAACATTGCTTTAGTGGAGTCAACAGGAGAGACTATATGGAATACTTCTTGGCACACCAGGAAACACTGCTGAGAGATCTCCTATCACTTTGAAGTGACTGCTGTAGCCACACAACAACTGCAAGAACCAAGAGTTACACAAATGGAAGATCTTCATCCCATAAAAGTTACTGGTGTGCAGCCCAATCCCACCATTTTGGTTAGCAAGGTGAACTTTTCAGATTTCTAATGTCCAAAACTGCCTTTTTCTTTTTTATTTAATTCCTGTTTAACACAGGAATATGTGTGAAGGAATCTGTACAATTCTGCTGTAGGAGTCAAGCATCATGTTTTTTTACTGCAGCAATTTTCCTCCTGTTTTCAGAAAGGATTAGTCTGCAACTAACTGACACAAAACTTCTATCTTGTGGAATGGAAAAGCCATCTGTGGTAGAAACAGGGGATTCAAGTTCCTGATCTGAATAACTCATAATTGCATCTTTCAATTTTTCCACAAAAATGCAAAACAGTACTTTACTACTCATTCAGTGGGTATGTATAACCCATAAAACCACGTAAGTCTTTACAAGCCTAGGTAAGAGTACATTCCCATTCTAACACAGTTTACAATGTAGGTGAAATGTCAACAATAAAGAAAGATTAAAATCCATTCTTCTCAGAAGCACAACATCAAACTTACAGAACAGGCTAAGAATAAAGTATGGTGGATTTCCATGTTCAAGATTTTGAGTTGACACTGGAGCTCTTTTTTGTTGTTGTTGTTTCAGGTTGGGGTTTTTTGTTTGTTTGTTTGTTTTGGGGATTTTGTTTGGTTGGTTTTTGTTTTTTGTTTTAAGAGTATGAAGCACACTGATGTCTTCTTTGATTGTGCATAATGCTGGAAACAATTACAGTCCTAGCTCTGCAGTTTCAACATTCTGCTGTGTCCTATGGAAATCCCACTGAAATCAATCTTCAATTTTTGTGTCCTGCTTATCCTCTACTGTGAGCTTAGAACCAGTCCTAAGATGCAACATAAAACTGGGTTACACCCTATCACTTCAAACCTAAGTGTCAAAAAATGCCAATGCAGACTTAGATTGTTTCTGCTAACCAAAGACACTACAGCAAGATTTCCTTAGAAAATGGGGATAGCATATTTATGTCTGAGAACTCCACCCAGTAATTGTTAAATCCCAGAGGCCAAATTGAAGCAGAACTGGCAGATATATAAATATCTCAAAGATACCAAGTTTCTACAATTTTGTCAAGTATACCAGTGAGTAAAAGAAAGAAGCTATATTCATGGACTTACACAAGGAAAGACTACCTGATCTCTTTATTGATCATCAGAAAAACTACCCAGAGAAGACAGAAAAGCAAAATTAATTTAAATTATTATTTGGTGCATAGAATAAGTATTTTAAAGTATTTTATCATAGTAAGTGATTTATTAGATGACTAATGAATGGGTGCACTTCATTGGTATAAAACAGACTTGCACTACAGAAGATACAGCCACTGAAAACAATTGAAAAAAAATTCTCAGTGTGTCTGAAAATTACCTTAGGGGTGCCCACGGTGATTAACATTTGCCTGTAAATAGAAGATTTAGTTTACCATAATACAGTCCCCACTGCAACTGCAGCTACTTATCTTACCCTCTCCTTCCCATAAGAGCTTACTGATCTCTCAGATATGTCAAAGAAACCTATGAAACAATCCATAATTCCTAAGTATGTCTAAAAAGATGGAACAAGGGTAGGCAGCAGGAACAGTTGAACCAACACAGTTGAGGAGACAATCACACCAGACAAAGGTAAGCTATGTAAGGTATAAATAATAGGCAGCTGGAAACCTCTGCCACAGCTTGAAGAATGTTAAAATTGCCTCTGAAAGCACCAAAAAAAGACAGCATTGCCACTTCCATGTGTGTCGTGACATGCAGGGGCAGGAGAGTAGGCTTGCAGGTGTCATGTCCTGTTGTGCCTCTTTGATATTACCTAATAAAGAATTTCTTTTACTTATAGCATTACAAGATTAAATAACGTTCTGGTATGGATAGCATGCATCAAACACTTTCCATTAGGCCTTTATGTACTCCACTTGCACAGTTGGGCACAGCAGATGGCAAAATTAGGATATTTTTTGTGATCCATCCCCTTCAGAATGGCTGACCAGCTCCTCGGTTACTCTGCAGGGGAAGAGTGCAGGTGTCAGCTCCTCCCACCATTTCTGCGTGTTTAACTGGTGCATCAGCCAAAGCAACAACGATGACACTTCAGCGTTTGCATTAACCATTCAATTAGAAGTGGCATGAAGCCTGAATTCCTCCCCACGAAGACTTCCAGTCTTGAAATGCTTGATTTGCCTTCTTCACAAACACTTCAGAACAACTTCCAGAAGTTTGCATTGAGATTGGCCAAAATACCAGGCTTGTTCAGTCACAGGCTGAAAAACTTCACTGCAACTCAGACTCCTGCTTATTCACCATATAGCTTTCGACATATTCTGTAGAAAGCCTGTGAAAAAGTAGCTTCTGCTGAGACTGAAATTATTTTGTAGCAGTACAAGAGATGCAGAGTCTTTCTTCCATAAAAGGGTGGCCTGCATCACACCCTTTCCATACAGAAATTAAGGTGGCCCAGCCACACTCCCTTATTCTGTAGAGCAGTGCCATGTGCGTGACCTCATGGTGCCAGCTGATAGAAAGTCATGGAATATGCTGAGCTGGAAGGGACCCATCAGGATTGCTGAAGCCAAGCTCTGAACAGGATAGTCTCAGGAATCACACCACGTGCCTGAAAGCATTGCTCAAATGCCTCTTGAATTCCGTCAGGCTTGGTGCTGCGACTACTTCCCTGGGGAGCCTGTTCCCGTGCCAACCACCCTCTGCGTGAAGAACCTTTTCCTGATAATAACGTAAACCTCTCCTACCTCAGCTGAGTACTGTTTCCTCAAGCCCTGTCACTAGTTACCGCAGTGAAGAGATCGGGACCTACCCCTCCTCCCCTCAGTCTCCTCCAGGCTGAACCGACCAAGTGTCCTCAGCCGCTCCTCATACGGGCTTCCTGCCCAGACCCTCCACCATTGTCGCGCCTCTCCTTAGGACGCTAATAGTTAATGGTTCTTAATGTGAGAAAACCCCTCGCAGGAGCATGAAACAGCCACTCGCTCCACCAAAACGCCCCTCCGGCCCCGTTCCCAGCCGCCCTCCCCCTGAGGGGCCGAAGGGCGGGCGGTGCCGCGGGCGGGCACTGAGGCTCCGGAGCCCGCCCTGACCCATTCCGTGACGCCGGAGGCGGAGTCGGGCTGCCTGTGAGTGGAACGGGCGGGCTGAGGCAGCTGCCCCACTATGTGCAGAGCCATGGGGCTGGCTGGGCTGCTGCTGGGGCTCGTCGCTAGGAAAG
>JANPWX010019691.1:1070275-1152270 GCA_024734555.1 Trochalopteron elliotii | reverse complement strand
GGCGGCCAGCGGCCAGCGGCCCCACGTCCGCCCCCGGGTGTGGGCGACTGTAGGATCCTTGTCGCAGGTGAGCGGCGGCGGGGCCGGCGTGCTGCAGCGGCGGGCCGGGGACGGGAGCAGCCGCTTCAGGGCCCCGCCGGCGCCTCTGCTTCCCCGGCAGGTACTACGAGTACATGTTCGGGCATTCCCGGTGGCGGACGTGGGGCCGCTGGCCGCTGGCCGCCCGAGCGGAGCCCGAGCTGTTCCAGCTGCAGGTGGTGATCGAGGCGGGGGACCCTGGCTGTGACAGGCACCCGCAGCTCGGCTCCAATGAGGCCTGTGAGTACCTGCTCGGCCACTTCTCCTTTCCCGGCGTAGGCGGCACCGTTAAGCGCTTTTTTTCCTATCACGTGTCCGGTGTAGAAGTCAGCAGGTTTTTGTGTGGTTTTCTTTAAGGAACTGAAAAGCAGGGGCTCTCGGAAGCGCACAAAAACGTTTCACGACAGCGGCGAGCAGAAGATGATTGTTGCTCTTGGTGCTGTTGGAAATCTCAGCCCACAGTGAATCATGAAGCTCGTCACGTGTTGGCGATGATTTTTGCGGTTCAGCTGTCATGCAGCTCGCTTACCTGCTGCTATCCTTTCTACAGCCAGCATTAGGAATCAGAGATACCGTATGTGCAATAGCCAGTTATCTCTGGTGAGATCTGTGCTTAGTCAAGAGATGATCCCTTTCAGTACAGGGTATTTATTGAGTGAAGGCTGTCACTGCTTACCCGTCTCCTAAGAAATGATTGCATTTAAATTGAAGATTTAAATCTTCAGTTACACTGAGATATGTACATGGTATTTCCTGTTCTTCCAGGAAAACCAGAAAATGCTCTTTGAACTGGTTATTCATCTTGCAGTGCTGTAAATCTACTTCCTTTCTATGTGTAGATACAAGGAAGGATTTAAAAATAGGTTGTTTATGTTGGATTTATTTTTCTATGCTTCTTTAGTTCTGTGACTGAAGTCCAAAGTGGAGAAGTACTTTAAGCGAAGTATTAATCGCCAGAGAATTTCCTTAACAGAAATAAGACTGAGCAATAATATTGCTTTTTGTGTGGGCAGGCTAACACAAAAATTAGCATACTCGGTTAATCTAGTCCTGTTTTGAGATAATATTCTGTTGTTTGGTATCCAGGATACAGATCTTTAGAAAAAAGATCCTTTTGATCTCAAGTCATACATCTGCAGCAGGATTAATTCCACCTGACTTGTGATAGAATGTACTGATATTAAATTTACTCAATCCTTTTGGGACATACAGCCAAAGAGTTCAGTTTTTATGTGCAAATTTATAATACATTCCAGTGCAAATGAAATATAGCAGGAAAAATGCTAATGCTCTTAACATTGTTCTGCCAGTCAGGTTATTGTGCTGCTTTATTATTATTATGTGAACTTTTAACTGGTTTGTGAACTTTAGATTTTAACCAAGGCTGGTTCCTTTCTTAAGTCATGGAATCTGTCAGACCATGGGATTTTTAGGTTGCATTCTTAAGAACAGGCAGTTTTTTCCTTCTGCTTTAAGAAATAAGTTTTCTGTTACAAGTAACATGTTTTCTTCATATAATCTGAGCTTTCAAGACTTCAGCAAGTTTTAATTTTCTGGTTATTAAAAACCAGAAAAAACATGTTTTTGAGGGTGTACAGATTCTGAAAAATGCTGTTATTGGTGACTTGCTGGTTTGGGTGGTCTGGCTCATTAATAAAGATAGTATGGACCAGTCAGTGACTACTATCCTGTGGCAAATGTATTGGATATGTTATCAAAGTCCGGGTTATCTGCCTGCTGAGTTCTTACCTGTTTGTGTAAAATGTGTCAAGTAGCCTATTATAAAATTTTCCGAGTTCATTTAAGGTATGATACCTGTTCAGAAAAAAAAAGAAAAAAACACAAAACCCAACCCTGCTGTGTTGGAAATAAATCCTAGATGATTTATCACATTTTCCCTACAGTTTATCTGTGGAGATTGCAGTAATCTTTGAAATTCTCTTTCTTACCCCAAACTTCCAGTATATGTAATCAGTGCTTAGGTTAACATGGAAGTGTGAGGTGCTTTCTTCATGCCACTGAATTGCATTTCTGTGGTAGTTCAGATAGATATTTGAACTGTGTAAATTGTAGCCAACCATTCTTTCATACTCACACAGATCAAACAAGTCATTTTACAGTAATTCAACCCTTTTTTTCTCTGCTGTTTCAGATGTGCAATTATTGCTTTGATGTTTGAATAATAATAATATATGTCTATAGATTTATAGATGTAGTATATTTTTATGCATATATATGTATGTGATTCTAAAAAAATACTTAAAATGTATTCGTTTCTTCTCTAAAATTTTGCTGAATCACCTTACATTCAAAACCAAAATTATTTTAGCTTTTTTTTTTTTCCACTAGTACTTGGTACTGTACTTCAGTACTCAAACTTAAGGAAGGATTGTTATGAATTCCTTCAGGTACCACTCTGCATTTTACTGAAGTCAAGAGGGTGACCTGGCACCCTGTTGGAGCATCAGGCACAGCATCAGATGGGCAAGGGAGGGGATTGTCCTGCTCTGCTCTGCACTGGGGCAGCCTCACCTCCAGTGCTGGGGCAGCTCTGGGTGCCACAATGAAAGAGAGATATAAAACACCTGGGGAGTGTCCAGAGGAGGCCACAAGGATGGTGAAGGTCTGGAGGGGAAGCTGTATGAGGAGGGGCTGAGGACACCTGGTTCGTTCAGCCTGGAGGAGAATGAGGGGAGACCTCACTCTGGTCTGCAGCCTCCTCCTGAGGGGAAGCAGAGGGGCAGGTCCTGATCTCTTCACTCTCATGACCAGTGGCAGGACTGGAGGTACCAGCACAAAGCTGAGTCAGGGAAGGTTTAGGCTGGATATCAGGAAAAGGGTTCTTCACCTAGGCTGTGGTTGGACACTGGAACAGGCTCCCCAGGGAAGTGGTCACAGCACCAATCCTGACAGAGTTCAAGAGGCATTTGAACAATGCTTTCAGCACTTGGTGACTCTTGAGGGTTTCCTCTGCAGGGCCAGAAGTTGAACTCAACAATCCTGATGGATTCCTTCCAACTCAGCATATTCTGTGATTCTGTATTTTGATTAGTAATTTTTTTTCTTTGTAATAAGACCTTAATAGTAAGCACCTGACAATATGATATGACAAGTTATATCTCTAAAAAAGTATTTAACCATAAACTATATAAAGGTAAAAGGAGAAGTAAACTTTTCATGATTAGGTTTGGCTTAGCCTCCCAACCCACATATGTCTTAAATGCAAAAATATAGTGTGTTATGTTTTAAGTCAATTGGGTTAAACTTGGCTGGAATTTTTGCTCATGTAAAATATTTTAACATTGCCCCTTACTAAGCACCTTATATCTTTTATCTTTCTGATTAGCTGTCGACTCTCTGAACAGTTTGCTTCATATAGGAAAACATAGGTGAAAAATAATTGCATAGTATCACCATTAAAAGCAGGATTGGTTGGAATTCAACACACAAATGAAAATGTGGCACTTGAATAATCTTTTTAATGCCTTTTGGCATTATCCTGTCAATTCATTCTTTCTTGATGAGTAAGCTTTTTTTTTTTCTTCTCTTTTCTTTAGACCATTTAAGTGTAACTGAGCCTGTGGCTGTACTGAAAGCTCCTGAGGTATGGGGTGCTTTAAGAGGTAAGCTGGTGCTTTTCACCTTGAGTTACTTGTTTGGGGCTTATCCAGACTTCATGGCAGACCATGAAGAACCAGCTGACCACTGAGCCTTGCCCTCATTCAGTACTTTGTTGTGAGTAAGCTTAGTCGGGCCAGAAGGATGCTCAGAGGTGTATCAGTTAGACACTTGGTGCAGATGCTCAGCATCTCAGATCCAGTGGCACACTGTGGGTACATTCTTGCTGTGCCTGAAATAAGCCAGGCCAAGCAAAAAGCTTTCTAAACTACAGCGTGAACAGATTATTTTCTGACTGCACCTATAAAGTGGACATGTTAGCACATCACAAAGAATAATAATCCTGACATTTCAGTCTGCTGTTCTTACTGGAATGTTAAGTCTATGTATTGGTTACCTATAAATCAACAGATTTTTCATGCTGAATTAGAAAGTTCACCAGTTCCAGGAATTACAGGAATAGATGTACAACAAGACCAGAAATTCCCACTTTACTCCCAGTAACTTTCCTGCTATTTGGGGATTAATGTGCTACAGCTGAGCAGAAGCACAAGTATGCAGTATCTGTGCATAATAGAGAATTTTAATGGTTCTCTCTGAAATTTTTAAAATGGTGGTGCTTGAGCAATTAAGGGAACTGTGCTAAAGAGAAAGAAATTCAGCTACAAAGCATTCTTTCTAGCTACATGAATGCCTGTAAATAGTTATGGTGCTGTTTGTAACTAAAATTTTAAGGGCAGATAGTGGGTTGTAATTGAGATCTCTTTCTTGGATATTTTTCCAGGTTTGGAAACCTTCAGCCAGTTGGTCCATGAAGATGATTATGGAAGTGTAAGTATGGCTATTAACTAAATCCACTGTCCTGGTAACTGGGTGCTTTTCTAGAAACAGCAGATCTCCAAGTTTCACTCAAAACCATTTCAGTTTGTTACATATTTCCAAAAATCATTTTCTGTAAAAGAAAAAGTATTTCCTGTTTGAAATTAAGAATGTGAAAATAAAATAAAATTCTAATTTTTAAATTTTGTTCTCATAGTTTCTTGTCAATGAATCTGAAATCAATGACTTCCCAAGATTTCCTCATCGAGGAGTCTTACTAGATACTTCAAGGCATTATTTACCATTGAAATCTATTCTTACAAACCTGGTAAGTAGGCAGTTTTGTATCATTAATAATGAAGGCTTTTTGCTGTTGTGTTTTGGCCTCTGAAGTAGGTAGCAACTGGAACTGGTGTGAAAGAAGAACCCATCTGCTCTGTCTGACTTTAAAAGAACACTGAGCTTTGATAAGCAAAGACCTGAACATAGACTGAGAGGAATCAAGTGGGCAGACAGAATGATTATTGAGTCTGTAAAGGGGTCTGGTGTTTGTGGTACCTCAGATTCTCTGTATTTTCTGATGCCTAAACCAGCTTATGCATTACTTCTTGGAAGCATGTTTTGAGACATCTGTCATCAAGCAAAACAAGGGATACCTTGCAAATTCTAGCTTCAGTGCCAATGATTTCAGGAAAACTGCAGTCTTTTGGAGCAGACTTTGGTAGTCCAGCAGCAGGCATTGGTAGTCCTTCCTTAGGCTGCTAAGTGCAAGCCAGTAATGAAGTATTACAGAGCAAGGAAGGAAATTCACAATGTTCACTACTGAAAAATAAGCCCAGACTATCCAATAAAACCAAACAAAACTTACTCCAAAAAGCTTAAGCACGTTAAAAAATAATATGCTCCAGCCCTGATGGAAAAGCAATGTATTTGTATAAGCTTAGCAGCCAAAGCTGGGGTTTTTACTGTTTTGTGCTCCTCTTTTTTGTTGTTGTTGAAGTCCTTGTAGGAGGGATTATTTAGTTAGTTGAAGTGGAGGAACAGGCAGTTTCCTGTTTTGTCTCTATCTTGCTTCTTCAAGATGAAATAATACTCAAAATTTCCACTCCATATTGGAGAACTTTGGAAAACAGGTTTAAGATAGGCAGAAAGAGTGCAAACCTCTTCAATTTCAGAGGTCATCCTTGAACTATGTTCAGAACTTGTCCTTTTGGTATTTACCACTTGTTTCCACATTGAGCTCCGTGCCTGTTCAGCAAGTAATGCTGGTGTAGAGTTACATTTGCAACAGAGGATGCTTCAAAGTGTCAAATATTTGTGTCAGTATTTTTTGTCTTGTCTAAAACAGATATCCAAGGAGGCTTGCATTTCTAACTATTTTTGTGTTCCTGTAACTGCTGCTATTCTGTTTTCTTTCCTTAAATTGCACGACTGTCCAATACATTATCAGAGCTACATTTCATGCTGTTTGCTGGTTTAAGAACAAGCATGCTTTTCTTCCCACCTCTGTGCCTGCTTGAATCCAGACTAATAAAAAGCATCAGTAATCTCTTCTCTGACATATGGTGATTAGATACTTAAGGCAGCAGTTCAAGTACATATCCTGTTTGTGTTCAATTGCTGCACTGTATTTCCAGGAAGGGCATTGTCCTTGAGGAAGGAGTAGGTGAACTGAAGGTCCAGAGATGCAATTTTCTATGCAGAAGGATGGTATCTGTTAGAAATGCATGAAGACATGGCAGTTAAAACTTCTGCAGTGTCTTGAAACAGTTGAGATAAATTTGGGGAATGGCCAAGACATAAATCTTTCTTTTGTATTTGGTGGGAGTTCCTGAAGAGATTTTTTTCACCTCTTAAATACACCTAGGTTAAAAAAGAATGGGAGGAGTGGGTGGTGAAAACGATTTTATTGTGGCAAGGGATTGGGAGCAGCTGTGCTGCGGTCAATGTAAATATCGTTTGGTCTGCTCACAGCACACCCTTCTAGTGACTAACAAGCCAGCATAACTCAAGGTATGTGTGTAACTCTCCAACTGGAGTCATAATTCTAAAATAAATGTGTTAACATTGATCTTGATTATCTTCAAGATCAAAAAAAGGGAAGTACTGACACTGTTATGAATGAAAGCATAAAAGGAACACTGTCTTTTGCAGTGAAAATGCATAGTTTATTTTGCATGCATTTGAAATGGATTCTGCAGGGAAGGGATATACTATGTAGTAGGAAACTCTCATGCTGTTTTCGAGTCCAAGGTATTTAGTCATAAAAGTATAAGCTTCTCTGTAAGCTGAAATAGCTGATAGTGCATAGGGAATTACCCACAGAACCATCTGTGTTGGAAGGGACCCAGAAAGATCATGTCCAACTGTTAAGTGAGTGGCCCATATAGGAGCCAAACCTGCTACCTTGGTGTCAGTAGCACCGTGCTGTAAGCACCTGAGCTCATCTCAGGGTGTGTGCTCTGAAGTGGCAGAAATTCCTAAGTGTTCACAGCAGCTCATACTACACAGGCTGGTAAATAGGGGTCAGATCAAAAATTTTTTGACAGCAGTGGTGAAAATAGATTGCAGAGGGGTAGAGCAGTTAGAGGTGTGTTCTTCTAGGATTTAATGAAACACAGAATGCTTTTTTGGTTTGGTGGGGGATTGGTGGGTTGTAGTTGGTTTTTTAGGTGGTTTGGCTTGGTTGAGTTTTTTTCCTTTTTTAGTTGTTGCTCTAGGCATCCGGGATATGCTGGGACAAGACCATTTTTTTTCATAGATTTTCTATGAGAATGAAGTGTTTAACTAGACTCTGTTGCATTATTTGTTACAGGATGCCATGGCTTTTAATAAGTTCAATGTTCTCCACTGGCATATAGTAGATGATCAGTCCTTCCCTTACCAGAGCATTTATTTCCCTGAATTAAGTGATAAGGTGAGTGAACACCATCGGAGCAGGGTGGATGGGCAGAAATCTGGCACATGTTTCATGAAAATAAAATGCAGAGTTTACCAATGCTTGAGTACATCTGCTTTGGCTGATTGTAAAACAGTACCATGGGACCAGTAACCAGCAAGTCCCCATTTAGGATCCTGCCTGAGTTTTTATGTGGACCATTTTTAAGTCTTCCTTTGGATACATGGTAAATTATCACCTTTACTCTTCTGTGCAATTTTTCTGAATGATCCTCGGTGTTTGCAGGCCTTTGAACACTAATGGTATACAAATAAGTAGTGAACACTGCTTAGATTTCTGTTGATGGGTTTCTTTAACTGGTTGACTTCTGCCACTCAAACAAATATAAGAGATTTTCCTGCACAATACAATAGGTACAATAGGAGCCAAATCAAACATAGTTAAGTAGTTAAGAATAATTAAGTAGACTAAGCCTGTGATTCTGTTTTAAAATGCTTGCTAGAATCTGACTTCCATGAAAATTATATTGGCAGTGCTTGAGCAGATGCTAAGAAGAATTTTATAATTCAAAAATTGCAGGTGTTGCATAGTGCAGTCAGATTATTTTGTCTAGTAAAGACAAACTCTAGTAGAGGTCTGTCATAAATCTCACTGACAGCTAGAGAGGAAGAAGGTCTTTGTCTCAACAAGCTCCTCTTTGAAAGGCTTCATCTACTGTTTCCTTTTTTGAGTAACTCAGCTGTGGAAACCATTTTCAGATAAACAGAAGCTTAAGGTGCTATAAATCATGAAGAGTCATTATGTGTTCTTACGTAATTTGGCTCTTAGGCAAGCATCTGTTTCACCAAACTGTAGTAATCTGAGTCACTGTCAAATTTGTTGGCTGTGTGGGAGTGGAATTAAGTGTCACAGAAGAAACATGTCCTGATGGTAAATTGGTCACTGTATCAAAACTGAGAAGCAGAGGTGTTGGAAGTTTTTCTGACTGGGCAGAATTTTTCAATTAATCTTGTATGTTATGTAGCAAGGGCCCTGTGTTTCAGAGCTGATGGGCAAAAATAACTTGCCTTTGTACAGAAGAATTGAAAGCCATATCTTTCAAAATTCTGAAGGAAAAGAAACTAGCTTTTCTGTGTTCTTCAGTAATTGTGAGGTAAGAAGGAAAGGAAGGTCTCCTCAAGAAGATCTGTCTCAGTGTTGTGAGTTTGTTGTTTTGGTGGGGTTTTTTTCCCCTCTCCACAAGTTAAGTGAAAAGTTCTGTCTGTGCAGTTGATAAGCTACAGCCAACTTGTAAAACTGCTCTCCAGTCCAAGTTAAAATACTTCTGTCCAGATTTTGTGATCTGCTAGTATTGTGTGTTGTCTCTAAATGTGAGTATTTTTACAGGGGGCATACTCCTCTAATCTCATCTATACTCCTGCTGATGTCCGCCTGGTGATTGAGTATGCCCGGTTAAGAGGCATCAGAGTTATCCCAGAGTTTGATACACCAGGACACACACAGTCCTGGGGAAAAGGTATGCCCAAGAACGTATTCATTGTTAAGAGGTTATGGTAAGTAATAGCAAGCAAATTAATTTTTTAAGAAGTATCCAATAGAGTGCTTTGGAAGGCCCTTGATAAGAGGTAAGGAAGAGGCACTAAGTGATGTTGTGACCTTTAGAGGTTACAGGAAATAAAATGGATGAAGAAAGTTGACATGTTCTGTGCAAGATGTATGTGCAAGGCTACAGGTACATTCTGTTTTAGCCTTCATTCTACCTTGTACTGTGTACCTCACACTGACTTAGCAAAGTAATAAAAAGAGAAAGGAAGCCTCTGAGGCACACTCACTATGTTTGGCTTTCTTCTAACTGGCTTCCTTCTGGTATTCATTAAAGGCTTTTTTGTTTGTTTTTCAAGTAGTTATCCAAATGCTGTTTTCCTGGTATTGTGACATGTTACATGTAACATATATTTAATGCACATGTGTGTGTTGAATCACAGATGTGAAAGTCAGAGTCCTGACTGCCAGTTAGAGGGTTCTTCAACCTTTTACAAGTTGTCTTATTTGATTATACTTAAAATAAGTGAGCACTTAGGTAATGAATATTTACCTTTTTAATATGGCTAACTGCTTCTTCTTCCTAGAAAAGTTAGCATAGCAATACGAAACTGAATATCATCTATTAATTGTTTCCATTAGGTCAGAAAGATCTTGTCACTCCGTGTTACAATGGAGGACAGCCAACTGGGTCCTTTGGACCTATAAATCCTGTTTGGAATACAACTTATGACTTCATGACTAAGTTCTTTAAAGAGATCAGCAGTGTATTTCCAGATGAATTCATTCACTTGGGAGGAGATGAAGTGGACTTCACTTGTTGGTATGGTGACAATTCAAGGAACAAATATCTAGTGCCTCCTAAACCTTTCCACCTCCATCAGTTATGGAACTCAGTTGCATAAGACAGTTTTCACTACATAAGCAAAAGATCTCCACTCCTACCTCTATTTACAGGCAGGTCATTTGTGATCCTCAAAAAGCAACTGACGTGCAGAATTTTGCTTTGACTCATAATTTCATAAATATTCAGGTATTCTAAAGGATTTCTTTATGAAAATTACCCTGGCAAGACACAGAACTACTACATTAGTAAAGTACTAGATAAGAAAATTAACATTTAAATGGTTTGGGTTAAAGTAGGTGTTTACATTGAGTTCTGCCCACCAGAAAACCTGGTAACAGTAAGAATTATCAAACAGATTCATGTGTGTTTGTGTTAGAAGTACAGCAGGTATTTAATAGCATTCTTAATTCGGTTGTGGATGTTGAATATTTTGGAGTCTCTCTGCGAGTTTGGAGCATTTTGATGGGTATTCAAATTGATCTAGTTAGTATTTCTACATTCTTTTTCAAGATCAAATCCAAACACTCAGGACGTGATTTAATTTTTATAGAGAAGGAAAACTTCTGGCAAATGCGTAAACACAAAAACGTTGGTTTGTTTTTTGTGGTAGAAACACAATATTGTTGAGTTCTCAGACTGCTGATAACCCTGGTACAAAGTGGCTGAGATGCCAGGAACCCCAAAGCTCTTAGGAGTTTGAGGCAGCCTGCCAGAGACTGCTTCAGAACAGGGACTCCAGCAGATTTACCAGTTAAGTCTTATCAGCTTTATTTCAAATCAGGATGAAACTCTTTCCAAATATCTAAGTCATGTTAACCTGCTGATTCTGCTCTGCAATGTGTTCCAGGCTGTGGCATGGAGGCATCAGTTTGTGTGCTGTGCATAGGTAGAAATGATTGGGAAATCTGGTTTAAAACATAACAAAAATAACCTTTTTTTTAAACTTGTTTTCTTGTTATTATTTAAGGAAATCTAACCCTGAAGTGAAAGAGTTCATGAAGAAGCAAGGTTTTGGCATTGACTATGCTAAACTGGAATCTTACTATGTTCAGAAGTATGTTGGTTTTTTTTAATTCTTGCTCAGTTTTTCACAGCCATTATTTGAGGGTGGCATTGAGGTGCAGATATGGAAGCTGACTTAGTATCTACATTATTTTGAAAAGTTGCCACATATTTGGGACTGTCCACTTTATTTTAAAATACTAAGTCTGAAGCTCATAGCTGTAAAATGTGGGACACAGCAGGGACATGTAGGCTAGTTTTACATACACTGTGAATGTATTGGGTGTCTTAAACTATTACCTGCCATAATGTTAACACACAGGGTGGAAAGAAGTTTTTGCAGACATTTCTTTCCCTCTTTAAACAACACTGATTTAGTCACCCTGTATGAGTTCCTGGTAGTTCTGAACATCAGTTTGTGTTAATGCTTGTGCACATTTTTCTACGTGGTGGAACATGCTCTGCAAGACAGAACACTGAAGGCCAAAACCAGAACAACCTGCTTTTTCTTGGTCCCCTATGCAGTGGTGGAAAAGGTCTGATGTGCCTTGGGGTAGAAGATGTTGCTCTACTTTGAGTGCTTGTACTTACCTCATTGAAATTCACCAACCTGATCTTAATTTTTAAACTGTAGCATTTTGGACATTGTTTCCTCCTACAACAAAGGGCAAATGGTCTGGCAGGAAGTGTTTGATCACAAAGCGCAGGTAAGATGAGAAAATCAATAAGGTACTCTTGCATAACAGCACAATATTGTGTGAGGCTTCCAAAGCAGATCTAGCTTTGTCTCTTAAGAGTTAAACCAAGTCTGCTGACATTAGCAAGTCTCTCCAGCTGTGGGTAATTTCAGTCTCTTGAAATTATCATTTGTTGAATATGTAATAGGTGAAACAGGAACACCAGCATTGAAGTGCATTTTAAAGGTGAACACAGTTAATATAATATGCTTTAAAACATCAGAGTAAAGGGTAGAGAAGTTTCTCTGAGTTTTCTTTTTTTTTCCTCACATAACTGTGTGTCTGGTCTAGCAACACCAAATGCTTAGCTTTTAAGAGCTGGTCAAATACGTGGTGCATGTAGGAATCCTCTTAGAGCATTAGTTGTCTGCAGTATAACCTAGGCTTCACTCCATTTGTGTGTTTAAAACCACCAAAGAGCTAATCAGCTTTAGACTTGTGGGGGGAGGGAAGGGATGACAAAAGCTAGTTTCCAAAATGTTCCTCTTCAAAACAAAATAGTTTTGAAATCCATAATCCTTTTCCTTGATAACAGCAGTTAGGATTGCTGTTAAATTAATGATTTTGGGTTAAGTTGGTTAGTTTGCTGATTTTGTCTTTTCCTCTTTCAGCTGAAACCAGACACCGTAGTTCAAGTGTGGATGGCAAATAACTATGCTCATGAACTGAGCAGTGTCACTGGAGCTGGGTTGACTGCTGTCCTATCAGCACCCTGGTACTTAGACTACATTAGTTATGGGCAAGACTGGAAGAAATACTACAGTGTTGAGCCACTTAAGTTCTCTGGTTTGTTATTTTTTTTATATGCATGTTCTGTGCATGAAACTCCATGGTTTATAGTACAGTGTAAATGGAAAAAATAGGGCTGTTTAGAGTGGCCGTTCCATCACTGATTATAGTATCATCAAAGGAATTATGGTCAGCTAGAACTCTGGAAAACTCTTCAATTAAAAAAAAAAAGGAACTTAGCACTTCTCACAGGGAAAGGTGTTACCTTCCTCAAGCAGCTGATACTGGTGTTTGCATAAGACAGAGTGCTGGACTAGGTGGGCAGATGCTTTAGGAGCAGAGTTGTGCAAAATGGCTGTAGGCAGACAATGAATTTGTTACCAAGCTTCTTGAGTATTAAACTAGTCTGGAGAAAGGCATGTCCTCTCCCTGTATCTAAAGTTGATAAAAACATCTTACACTTGCCATGGGGCTTTCATTTTGTAACAAGGGAGCTCTCAGAGCTCATTAAGGAGAATACCTGACTAAGTAATTTTTTCAAGGAATGTTCTGCATGTGATAGAATGAACAGTTTCCATCAGGATTTAAATCTCTGAGGAACGTCAAAAAACTGAAGAATCTCTTCAGAGCATAAAAGGTAAAATCCTTTCTGACAGAGCAGAGAAATGGCTTCTCTGGACAAAGAGCTTGGTGGTTCTCACATTCAGTAACAACACTGCCAAAATGTAAGTTAATGCTCAGGTTAGGTATTATTATATGAAAACAACTGAACATCAGTCCTATCTAATTGTTGATATATCCCCATCTTTTGGACAGAAATACTGACTTTCTGCTTTGAATTCAGGATCTGAAAAACAGAAGAAACTTGTAATAGGTGGAGAAGCCTGTCTGTGGGGGGAATTCGTGGATGCAACTAACCTGACACCAAGACTATGGTATGGACTGCTTTATCATTAGATTTTTAAAAGCCAGCCACAGGAAGGATTAATTAATCCCACAGGACTGTATACTAGTCCTCTGTGCTGAACCTAAGCAGCTGTGACAATTAATGCTTCTGGGTATTAAAGTACTGTATTAGACCTGGTATTAAAAAAAATACATATCCATTATTGGTTCTAGACCATACCCACTCTAAAACTTAGTATACCTTTACAGGCCTCGAGCAAGTGCTGTTGGGGAAAGACTCTGGAGCAGCAGCAATGTGACTGACTTGGAGGATGCCTACAGAAGGCTAAGGCATCATCGATGCCGCATGCTCCGGTAAGATTTAGTAGCTACACTGTATCTTGGTTCTCAAGTTTTACAACCAATGGAATAAAGAAAGGTACAGGCATGAACTGCTGGCCTGGAGAGGAAGGGAAGAGAGCTAGCAGTTCAATCTGACTGTAAATGTAATCCCATTTGGTTTTGTACCCACAGAAGAGGAAGATAGATACATTAAGACAGGAGCTCTGGATGGTTTTGCAGCTAAAATTTTCAGAACTCACTTTTTTAGTGAAATACTAGGACTCATCTATGTTTCTCTTTCTTGTAGAAGATAAATGAACACCATGACTGACTTATTTCAGACAGAAATTACATTAAAGGGTATGTGGGAGGAGTACACTGACAGAAGGAAAAGCAGACTTCTAAAAAAAACAGTGGTGTTACTTATTTATTTATTATGAATAATAATTAAAGACCTGCAGCAGGTGATCAGTTGGAGTTGTTTGTATGAGAGTTGAGCTTGGGCAAGCTATTCTTTCAGGTACTGCCTTACTTTAGGGGCTGTCCATGACAAATTTTAATTCATTTATGAGCTTTTTTTATGGTAGTCATAACACATTCTTCTCCCAATAGTTTCCTAAATACTACCTAGACAAGCTACTGGTTACTTATTGCTAATGTTGTTTTTGTACATTCACAGTTGCAGGATATGAGTGATTTCTAGGTTTTATGTCCAATTTTGACTCCACTTTTGAAGTATGCAGTCAGAGAGACCTGAATAGTTGGACTGCAGCAAGCATGAAACGTACCATTTTGTTTCTCTAAAGAAGTTTACGACAACTCATTGAAAACCTCAACTCTGGGGTAGTAGTTCTAGGTAGATACAATTTTTTAAAGAACAGGATACAATAGCTGTTACAGTCAGCACTTGAAACTCAAGCTCATATTCATGAAGATGTCTTAGCATGATTATCTGTTGGAATCACTTTAGTTTAGGGTATATAGTATATATTTAGCATACTGCCACTCTTTAATCAAGAGGGACTGAAGCACTTGAAACAGCCCCCAAAATAATGAAAATTACAGAATTAGAGATGCATATGAAGGAAAGATTGACTTTGGGAGAGGGGAGAGTGTGTAAATGTCAGCTGATTAAATTTGCCTTTCTTATGACTTATTTTCACTAAAAGCAGTAGATTTTGCAGAACATCAAAAGAACTAGCCCCTGAATTTGAGCTTTTCAACACATCTGCCAATAGCTTGGTGCCTCTGATTGAAACCAGGGTTCAATCAAAAGTAGAATAGGGCCCTTTATCGCTCCCTAAATAGGCCATCTGTTGTTTGTTGGGAGTAGTTGTGTTTATGTAGTTATTAAAATAAAGATTGCCAGTATCTCTCTTCCTGCCTACACCAGCAGCCAGTTATTTGACTACAGTCATTCCCATTCTGCTTTAACAGCCGTGGCATAGCGGCCGAGCCGGTGTTTGTTGGGTACTGTGCCCATGAAGCAAGAGGGCTCTAACTGCTGCAAAGAATACTTGTCAACAGCCTCAAGTGCCTCTGGGGGATGAATATATACATGTGGTTTTGTATCTGAAT
The DNA here is from genome assembly GCA_024734555.1 of Trochalopteron elliotii. NCBI lineage: Eukaryota > Metazoa > Chordata > Aves > Passeriformes > Leiothrichidae > Trochalopteron > Trochalopteron elliotii. Next base: position 1,137,194 of record JANPWX010019691.1, on the reverse strand, counting down.
CGAGACTTAAGTTTTTCACTTTTAAAATAAAATTATTTGACTGCCTTGTTGGAGTAAAATTGATTGTTTTTAACCTTTCAAAAATACTGTGAAATCATGAAACTTGACACTGTAGAGTTACTAATTCCAGTTTCCTTACACTCCCAGATTGAAGAAAAATAAAGCTAAGACACTATTTCAGTTAGGAGCAAACTATCTTTTTTATTTCGAAGTATGACTTGCCACTTTTCTAGGTAACCAGATAATTGCAACCCATAGCAAATCAGAACCATTACAGCTTAATTTACTAATTCCTAAAGGTAAACAAACAAACGTCCTTTTTCAACATACTGCAGGGTGGTAGGTAGGAATTACTGTCCTGGAAAAACTGCCTTTCTTGTATTTCTTTTGCACAGATCTTACTTGATTTGCAGAAGTATCTTTCACTTGCTAAACAGAGGTAGAAATTACACCCAGTCCTGAACTCTGGTTCATAACTGGTTTCTACCAGTAGAAGTAATACCTGTAAGTTGTACAGTTTAAAGTGCTTATTAACCACATCCTTTCATGCAGCTGAAAACAAATCAAGATACAGAGTTCCAAAACTGTAAAGTTTTTTTCAGTGATAGACAAAAACATCATAAATTTTATTTGCTAGATTAGGAAAACAGTCCCAGTAGCACATTAAGGTGGACTTAGTGCTCATTCCTATGAAGAGTTTTTGCATCACTTCTCATTACAGATGTCCACAAGATAAGAATTTGCAAAGCAACAACCATGGGTTGCATCCCTGCTTTGCAATCACAAGGTTATGCCAGGAGAGCAGAGTCTCTTGAACCTTCCTCCCTGGACAGTTAAAAGCAGTCTCTTCATACACCTGCTCACTCATTTTTTGCCATCGTCAGTTGGTCTGAGACAAACACACTGGCGGTACATATGAAAATATTTAACAGGGGGATAGAAAATACTGTTCCTGGAGAGTAAAGATCACACCAACCCCATCCTCCTCTGAAGAAGTGCACTTTGCTCTTGACTGCTCAGGGCTTGGTAACTGGCAAGCTCCAAGGTGAAGGTTGCTGAGCCCGATGTTAGAGAGCGCAAAACTGTTGAGTAGCCCTGGACAAAATGGAGAGCACACATCACTCAAGTTAGGAAAAGGGGAAGGCAAATTAATACAGAAAACTGCTTAGACCACAGAGAGAAAAAGAGTGTCAGAAGTATACTGCACTGTATTAGTAAGTTAACTTTTCAATATTACTGTATTAGAATTGCAATACATGCATGAGTCAATAATAATATTTTTTAAAAGCTGTTCTCTGTAAAACCTATTTTAGCATTTACTACTTCTCTGACTTACAGCTGAATACATGCTGGTTTAGCAATCTGAACTGGGCATAAAAAAGCTATTCAATTTGTGGCACTTCCTCCAACATTCAATAATTAAAATACAATTTTATATATTCATTCTAAATTTCCTTATCCATAACAAAAGGAAAAGTAAACTGAGGCCAGATATTTTAAGGGATATAAAAAAAGATCAGTTTTACCATAGGTAAGGTAATCACATACCATCATTTCTGCCAGTGGAACAGCAGCGACCACAACTCTGTTGTCTTGACGAGACTGGATTTCCTGAATATGACCCCTCCGCTGTGCAAGGTCAGCAAGGGCTGCACTGAGGTGATCTTCACTTACTGTGATTTCTAGGTTCATCAGGGGCTCCAGTATTTGTACACCAGCTTTTTTCAAAGCCTACATGGAAAGGAAGGAAGTTACACTGATACACTCTTAAGGGATTTTTAAAATAAAATTGACATAAGTACTTACATCACTGAACCTGACTCAAACTCTCCACTTGCAAAAGCTATAAATTCCCCAGCAACGGCATTACAAGGGCACGCAAAGAGGAACAATGACCAGATATTGATACACATATATTTCCCTAGCAGTAGATCATGCTACAGTGTTTACAGCAGCTTACAGTTTCACTGTACCTTTTGCATGCAGCGGGAGACACAGGCTGACACCATTGTGTGGGAGGTGTCCGGGTGCACTGTCAGTGATTGCACTGTCACATCTATATCTTGAACTGGGAATCCAAGCAGAGGTCCTGGGCAGGGCCACAGAGAAGAAATACAAGGAAAAAAAAAGCTCATTTGTTTTTCAGAATACTATGAAAATTTTGCAAAAATTTTTCAAAGTTTACTTGAAGTTTCTCATTCTCCTCGTTGCTGTTTCCTTTCCTGTCCTCCTCCCAGGGGTGTGGCTACTGGTCACATTCCTCATTTTGAGGTTTTGTCATTACCTGACTTTGCCAAAAGAGACAAAGGAATGCAGACTCATAGTTTCTTACTCTCTTTATCAAAAGCACAGATAATATTCAGAACCGCAAGCTCCTGAATATACTCATCCAGGCAACCATTACCAAAAAGTTATTTTTAAATATATTATCTAAAATTAGTCTCTTCAACAAGACATCATTTGAAAAAGTAGGGCAAACTTTTTTAATATTCTGGCTTCTGTCTAACCAGAAGCCAGAATATTTTATTTTCCTTTTGAACACAATATAATCACAGCAATGCCTAACACATACCCAAAACTCTAGGGGTAACTCAGTTCCATAAAGGATAAACTAGTGTCCTAGTCAGATTACCTGCCTCCAACCGAGGACTCTCTACCAGACCAAACTGTATTAGATTCTATGTGGGGCCTGAACCACATATGAGAAAAAAAAAAATCACTTTTTTTTAACACAGAACATGGCCAGGTATTTTTGTTTTCTTAAGGCACTTAATGGCATAAATTTTAGGCTGGAGACAACACAGTTCTGAAGTTTCTTCAAGAAGCGTAAAGAAAGCACATGTTTAAGAGATTCCACAGCCAAAGATGGGAGATACTTTTGAATTCCACAAAACAATTTTGAAAAATCACTTCATGCTGGTTCTTAAAGAGAAATTCTCCTTTGTTAATCCACTACCTATTGATTTCACTGTAAGGCAGTTTTTTGCTCACTTAAGTTACATAAGACTTTCTATTTTTAATCGAAAGTCTAGGACACTTTTAGTCCTTTAGAAAACACAGATTTTGCAATTAGGTAAAGCTTTTTACTGAAAACTCATGGATTTAACATATTTGAAAATCAAAAAAATGCATTAGTAACAGTAATACAAGTGTAATACATGCTGGCCTATGAAACCATTTCTGTGTTATCACTATGGATTACATTATGTCATCAAGTAAATACCTTATCTCTTATACCAGATGAAAAGATAAACCAAAAGATAAACAAGCTCACTGTTGAGTGAGTGAAGACATCAACCTTAAAAGCAAACCATAGGCATGCTGACTTCCATTCTTGGCAGAGAGAAAAAGGTGTTTGGCAATTTTTGTACTTCCAAGACATTTTGTAATTTTCCTTTGTACCTTACATACATGTTAGTTGTACATATATGTACTATCTTTTAGTTTTCAAGCTAGCAGTTTTCCTTCTAGAAAATTACCTCTTACAAAACTATTAGACCAGTACAGCTGACACGGCTTTTCCTTTACCTTGAATGCATGAATTGGTGATTCCATTTTCAATAGCTGCTTGGAGTTCTTTGGGCAGTCCTTCACTGACATTCTCAGCATAGCTGATGATGGGTTTTGTTGTTGCTCCTTCTCCTGACCTGGGCCTCACCTCCACCTCTGCAGTTACACAGTGTCGTTTATCACCCACTGTTTTGTCCAGTACATCTGCAGGGGGGAGGAAAAAAATAATACATAAAATTCATCTGAAAGTTACTCATGTACCATTTAAAGTAAACCAAGCTACAAAACCAGGAACAGGATGTTCCTTCCATTCACTCATTTTACCTGTAGCTTGGGCAGCATTTAAGATGGTTTCTCGGTACGCTATTTGAAGAGGTCCCAAATAAGTCTCAATTCCGTATTCACGCTTGATTCTGTCATGAATGATTTCTATGTGTAGCTCTCCCATGCCACAGAGGATAGTCTGGTGAGAAGATAATTAAGAGAGAAGTAGAAAAACATGCAAAACTCAGGTTTTAATACAAATTCTTTAAGTAAGGACTTGTGTGCTTCAAATTGTCTCTTAAAATGTTTTAATTCTAACGGCCATAATTGAATTCTAAGGACCCTAGAGAAACACATTGCTTTAAGTCATCTGACATAAACATATTTAAATGAGAGAGTTGTTACCAGTACTGTGCTCACCATAAAAAAGATTATCTTACCTAAGCTTAAAGAGTATGTAATTCAAACCTTTTTAAATACAGAAATGTCAAAAGCATGCAGAGCATGGGATGACTTCCTCTGTTCTGTAAAGCAGAAGTGCCCAAGACTCCATTTTAATTTCATACACAGAACCTTGTACATCTATCACAGGAACATTCAGGGAGTCCTTTTTATTACAGAAAATCTCAATACGCAAATGAACTAACAAAAGTGTGGCCTTGATGTTCTAAAATAATGTTGTAACATGAGCAAGAGAAGATTCATCTTACTTGTCCTGTGTCAGGATCTGGCTTCACTTTTAAACTTGGATCTTCACGCTGAAGGCAGCTCAATGCATTATCCAAGTCTGTACAGAAATATCAAACATTATATCTGAAATTAATTCAGTAATTAGAAGATCAGAGTAAGTGCCTAAATATCACTTTCCTCAAAACAATCAAAAGGATTGAGAGGGGAGGATGTGTAAATGTCAGCTTCTAGAGGAGCATAAATTTTTGCAAAGTCAGGTAAAATTACAATTAACCAGCAACTTCTGATTTTATTCCACAAATTAACTGTGCTACAGAGTGCTTGAATTTAATTATTATACATACTATTTCAGAGTGATATTTTGTGTTTCTATGAAGACAGACTGGAACCTACAAATTATTCATGAAGTCTGTAAATAACTGATAAGAAAAATGTCAACTGCTACACGATTAATTTAAGTTTTTCAAGATGAGTTTGACATGAAATGGTCCAAATGAAAATATACATAGTCTTTTATACATGGTTTTGTGGGTTTTTTTCTGATTCTCCATTCTCTAACTGCTGAGGAAAGCAGCAGAATGATGAACCAAGAGCCAAGAGTGCATTCATCATACCTTACAGTGTTTGGGGGAAAAAGCAACAAAAGCAAACAAACAAATGCAAACAGAAACATCCCAACACCACAAAATCAGTAACACCTTATAACCCAGTGGCTCAGCCTGCAGACATGCTGCTCCAGATCTGTTTTCTACCTTACTCCATTCTGTCACTGTACACTGGTATTTATCCCTCCTCCTCTTCACCCCCAAACAAGCTCAGCTTTGTTAGAACAAAGATACAGAATTTAAAGGGTATTTCCAAAAAGAGTCAAATTATCAAGCCATCTGGTACAGGTAGTGTTGGGAATGACAGTTCAGATTACAGGACTTCAAGGATGAACTCTAACTAGACAGAAGTCTTGGCATATAAAGACTTCAGAGAGTAGAACTGTGAGTTCCAACTGAAAAAAACCCCCACATTTCAAGGTTATTTGTACCTGGGACACTGTACAGCCCAAAACTGTAACTTCAGCAAAACTCGGAATGAGTTCCTCCATCCCTCTTTTTCTAAATGAAGAAATACTACTTTTCTAGACACAAAAGCTAGCAAAGTAGTAGTCAAGCACTACTGCTTGACACTGTAATAGCAAAGGATATGGACAATCATGATCTGAAGTATACCATCAGTATAAAAACCACCAGAAAGAGCCATACTGGATCACTGGCTATGAAATTTGTGCAACTCACTCATCCAACCAGGTGGCTGCACTGTACCTTGCTGTCTGGCCATTGAAGGGGGTTCAATGGTACAGAAGAAGACAGGCTCAGGGATCTCAACACCTGCCAGCAGGAGACTGTCTGTGCCACTGACAGACCTCCTCTTTTCCCCAGCATCCCTTCCAGCCCGGCGTGCTGCAGCGACGGCTGAAGCCTTTGATGACACAATGGTATCTCCAGTGGCACTCTACAGATCAACACAGGAAGGGATGTGAAAAAAACCAAACAATCAAAAACCCCAAACTCAAATTGTATGCCAAAGCTGGTTGGTTACATTTTAGAAAATCTGTGCAAATGAGATTCATGCAGCCTATTTACACAGTAACTGAATTATTAAACTAGTAAGTATTAAACTAACTTAACAAAATTATTAAACTAATAGAAGCAAGCATGAAATACATTTATTTGAACTTGAAACTGTTGCTTTTGGGTAACTGATTCAGAACATCATTCCCCTTCCCGACAGGAGGTCTCTTTGTGACATTACACTGCATTTTAAGAGCTACAGTATTAATACAAGCTCAAACCCTAACAAAATACACCTTCAGCTTTCAGTCCTTTCCAATCAGCACTGCAGTTTCCAGGTCAGTTACTGATGTTTGTACACTGTGGTATTTAATTTTAGGAGGAAGTACATCTAAAAGTACTTCAAATAAAGCAAGTTTACATATGTCACCGTAATCAAGAACACACCTGAGATACAGTATCATAGGAGTAGAAAGTACATTAGTGAAACAAGCTCCTTTATAGTATCAGTATTTTTCATTACCTGTTTTAACCCAACAGTCAGGGCAATGTTGCCAGGCATTAGTGATGGTATTTCAATTTGCTGATCAGCAAAAGGCAGCAGCAGCCGGCTCATTCTTTCTCTGAAAATGAAATTCTGTGTTACTCAGAACTTTTACAGACATTCCAATGCTACACTGAACCACACCTCCTATCTTACTCACGTGCAACTTTTGTTAATATTATATACAGCTGACTGAGGTTTCAGTGAACCTGAGTAAACACGAACAAAAACTAGTGGTCCACGACATTTATCATGAAGAACTTTGAAGGCCAGGGCACACAGGTCATCCTTGTACCACTGTCTGCAAAATAAGAAGCATAACAAAAAGCATACTTTTAGGATTAATCCACTCATATTCACATTCACGTAAATTTTCACTCATTTAAGAGGTGATATGTTTCTTACTGCAATGTTAATGGAGGCAGATTTTCAAAAATCATAATTTGTACCAAAAAATAGTAATCTAAGCAGTTCCAGCTCCAATAGGACATGTAAGATGTTACGTGATTCAGACAATACTAAACAGGATTCCTAGATCACATTTTTGTAAAATGAGAATGTCCTCAGATTAAAAAAAGACTTAAGGACTCTGAAGTGCAAGTTTGACAACTGGAGATAAATGCGTCCAATTCCAGCAGAAATGACCACAGCAGGTTCAGTACTCAAGTGTGTTTTTCTGTCCACACATCTCTACTATTATTTAATACCTAAAGAGGGTAAATTTTTTAAAAGAATATGAATGGTTCGTTAATATACTTAATTTTCTCCTTTTGTGTTTTCCTAGTCATTCTTCCTTGTTTTTTCCTGTATTTCCTTTTCCACTTGTACTTACAGGAACTCGTGTGAGCGCTCATTGGGTGCAGGCAAGTACAGAGTAATGGCATCCAGTAATGGCTGCACCCCTTTGTTCTTCAGGGCACTGCCACAGAGCACAGGGACAGCCTTCTGAGCTAGCGTGATCCTGCGGATGGCAGACTGCAACTGCAAAAAAAATCATCATTTCCTGTTACAATTAATTACATTTTAGCCTCAAGTTGCACTCCAGCTATCAGATCCTGGACAACTTTCGCTCCTTTTAGCAAGCTCCAAACCATAAACCCAAACATTTAGCTGCTAAAACAGAAGACACTGGTTTTAAGATTTCTAAACACTTCACAGAGATCTGCTGCTGTTCCTGTTGTAACCATCCTTTTAATTCAGTATATTGTAACTCACTGCTTTCAACGTGCAGTGTCTAAAGATCCAACCATTTCAAAGTAGCTGAGGTGCTGTTTTTGTTAGTAAGAATCAGCAGCTCAGTCACAAACTGCATTGAGTCTACCTGAAAGTTCCATTCTTTTTTCCCTAAACTCTTTTGCAGTTAACTTTCAAAAAAAGAAAACCATGCCTTCCTGAATAAATGTACCCAACTTTTGAAATTATGCCTAGCATGCCTAAGAATCATAGCACATCTTTATAAAATTTCTACTAACTCCAAATATATTCGATTCTAAATTCACACTAATGTTAATTTACTACATAAGATGGTATATTCTTTTTTACTGAAAAATCTGCAAAATCATAATTTGCATGTGTCAAAGGAAGAATAACCCAAACCCTTGCAATAAGAGCTAGTAAACACTTGTAAATGTAAAAAATACCTTGTCAGCTGGTATTGAGTCAAAATTTTCATCATTTTCTCCTAGAACCAGTTCAGCAAATTCATCATCCAGATCTGCAACCTTCAACAGAATAGCTGTTTATTATTTGGCATACAGCAGTTTCACAGAAAAGTTACTAATCTTACTTAGGATATAAAGCCAAACAGAGCAGGAACAAAGCCTTTAAACATATCAGCAATTATAAACTGAAATCATATAAAATTATGGAAATGAAGCCTTCAAGAAAGGATGGGAGAAAAAAACCCACTTATAAAGCTGCTCCCATATCAGTGGGAGAGAGAATGCTTGTACTTCGCCCTGAAATGGAAAAAAACCTCCAGCCATACAGTGAAAGCCATGAAGGGTTTAACTGATGTACTTCAGTCCTGCAAACACAGGGAAGTCTGAAGCAAGCAGCAAAGCAACCTTTCCAAGCCAAGAGACACTGAGCTGGAAAAAACAGACAAGCATCAGGGCATTTTGGCCTTCTTCATGTCAAGGGTTTATAGGTCCAAGAGCATGTTTTCAAGTTGTACCAGTTAGGTTGACATGTAACTTAACTCATTAAGTATCCACCTTGCATACATCCCTGCACTGTCACTGACTCAGGACACCCAAGAACAGGAAAGCACTTTGCCCCCTCTATTGGCTACAACACCAATTGCCCAAATTCTGAAATAAACCCTTGAAAAGCAATTAGAAGTCTTATCAAGTTAAGAGTTAAAACATGAGAGATAAAGGAAATAGTTAATTTAATTAAGTGAAAGTAAAGTGTGCAAAAGGGCCAGTATTCAAAATGCTACATTTTAGAAGGTTTCTGATAAGGAATATTAACAGCATAGAAAGCATTTTGAAAAATATTTTACAAGCGTAAGTTTATCTCAATTATCACAGTACTGGTCCACCCCTTCCTCCTTCAGGAAGTGCCCAGAAAAAAAAGGGAAAAAACTAACACTGTTCTTACAAACCTTTCTATCTGACAATGTATTTCTTAAGATAAAAGGCTGGGTATTAACACTGCCACTTAAAACCTACTAAGTTTGAAAACCAGACTGTGTATATGTTCTACTGAACTCAGAGCAAGATAAAACAGATCTCTCCAATTTCAAAGGAAACGGAAATCCAGCATCATCTGTTTATGCACTTGCACAATGTATTTCACAGTTGTGTGGTAGGCAGCCCTTCCAACAAAAAGGATCCATTTATGATTGGATTGAGCTGCTTCTAACACAGCATTTAGTGCCATTTTGACCAGGCTGCAACATCCCATCCAGCTTCTAGCTGTCCCTTCAGAAGAGTTTGGATCTCTGGATCCAGAAGAGTATGGATCTCTCTTGAAACCCTGCAGGCGTCAAGTCACATCTGTCAGGTTTCGTGTGAATGTACCAAAGATATTTTGGCATCTAAGGCAGTACAAACACTGTCTGCTTTTAGCTTCCCCAGCACAAAAGAGACTGACAAATTGTAGGAACTCCATTGGAAAACCACTAATGGGGCTGGAGTGCAGCTGGAGGCCCAGAGAGATGGGTTTGTCTGGCTTGGAGAGGCTAAAGCAGGATGCAAACACCGTCTCTTACTATTTGAAATAGTGGTAGTGGCCCTGCTTCAGGGAAAACAGAACCAGATTGTCCTCAGAAGTACACAAGGAAAGCACCAGCATGGCTGTCCCAGCTTGTGACATTGTAAAATCCCACTGGACATAAAGAAATTATGATCCAGCACTGGGACAGTCTGCCTACACAGAATCATTGTCCTTTGACTTGGAAAATCAGCTGAACAGGCCTGAACAAGTTGGTCTTAAGCTGAAGTCAGGCCTACTTTCAGCAGATCACTTAACCAGACACCTCCAGATGTCCCTTTCAGCCTGTTTTTCCTACTGCTCTGAGTAATGGTTTTAAATATATTAAGTATTTACTTTAGAACTTTACTTGTTCTATTAAGGTATTTCTTGCATCCTGGACTTCTTGGAACAGGTTTGAATCATCAGTCTCCAGCAGCAGCTTTCGCTCAAAGATTTTTCCATCATCCAAATCAGAAGTAGGTTTCCACATTATCTGCTCCTTAGTCACAACATCAACCAGTCCCCTGAAGGTCTTGGCTTCCCCAATGGGCAACTGCAAATAGAATGGAGACTTTAGATAGCTGCAAATAATTTACAAAGGAGTCTCATTCAAAAGAAACAAGCATTTAATTTCTAAGCTTACCTGTAATAGTAAAGGTTTTGTCTTCAACTTTTGTTTGATGCTCTCGACAGCATATGTAAAACTACAGAAGAAGAACAGATACTAAGTTACACAAAACTTTATGATATCAGTAAAATAGGCTCACCATTCCCTATTTGCTGCAAAAAATTAGTCCTATAATTACACAAAAACATGCATTTGCATAACCAAAGGAATACATGTCAGTATTGACATTAATTGGGTTGCTCTTGATGCTTTAAGTTTTAGCTTTCATGTTTTTCAGGTTCTGTGCTGCCTAGGGGTGTAGTTCTGAGCCTCAGATTAGGTGTTAGTAAGCTCTGTTCACAGGGTAGGTAGACAAAACAAGTCCTTTTCCTGATGAAGACCAAGGACAACTTTCAGTCCCAAAAGCATAAACAACAGTGGACTGAAGAAGGAAAACAAGAAAGGATGGGACTTCACAACCTGGGGCTGTAATTGGACAAATAAACCCCAATATGCAAATGCACCAAAACTTACAAAAGTTTAAGATCTCATGACCACTTTTAAACCATTTTAAATCCACCTTGGTTGTAGCTCTGGTCAGGCTCTTGTCCTGCCCAAGGTGTATCCTAAAGGCCTTTCAATAAATATCTACTTTATTCTCTAGCTCTGTCCAGTCTCTCTTTCAGGTCAGCCTTCCCAAGGCACCACTCTGTGCTTAACTGGAAAATGCTAGACATTCTCTTACAAGCTTTTTATTTAAAAAACTGCCTAAATACCTTGCCCTGCTTTTGTCCATCTTGTTTAAAAAGCAAATTCGTGGTATCTGGTACTTGTCTGCTTGTCTCCAGACTGTCAGAGTTTGTGCCTAGAACAAAAGACAAAATGTAAATATCAGTGTCAACAGCTGAACTATGTGCTCCCCAACTCCACTGATGGTCTGAGTTCAGAGTAGAAGGGAACTGTGCTGTGTTTTGTGACAATCCCATATCCAGCATCACATATGAACTCCAAGAGCAGCTTTGTCTTATCATGTCTCTCAGCTGTTGTCATTCCCTTTCCCGCACTAAAAATTCCCTAGTGACAAGGGAATGTGAAGAGAAACTAAGCATTATGGGGGGGCATATATAGGGAAAACTCTGTAATGTAGAGACTTTATGTTTTATGGCCAAATTACTTAGGCACACACAGGCAAGCATTTCTGTGGCTACACAAAACAACACTAAAAACTACTGTGGTTTTAACTGCAATTTGTGCACTGCTGAGCCATTTATCATATATATTTTTATGTGAAAATTAAAGCAGGTATATATAAAAATCAGTTCAGGTTCAGTAATAGTCTCTTACCACTACACGGAATAATGCAAGAATTTGCTACAGAGTTTTAGAAAAAAACAAGCAGATCTAATTGTTTTGTTGTTGGGGGTGGAGGCTATTACTCAGTTCAGGTTCACATTTAATGGCATCTAAATTTTTCCAGTAGCAAGTCAAATAATGGGACTTACAGTGATTAAAAGTTCTCTCATTCCTCCTCCAGGAAAAAGGTATGTCCCATGCAAGAGGGATTTCACATGTAACTTCTCTACAGGACTGAACTACTGAAACATCTCATGCTATAAAAAGTCTAGTTCTAGCTTGCTTTCACCTTTTTTGAACTCTGTTAAAAAGGCCACTGGGGACAGAGAAAACCTGCCTGAAAATTACCTACTTTCTACATGAAATCTGAAAATGAGAAATTGATAGATATTAATTTCATTCCACTTGTGGAGCTAGTCAGAAGCATTCACCTCAATCAACATTTGTAAAAGACAGCAGCAAAACAACAAAAACATCCCAAACTTATAATGGTAATCACACTTACTTGCTGCTTATTACCATGAAAATTCCTGTGCACTACAGGATTTAGAATTAAATGCTCAGCTTCCTGAAGCTGAATTTTGATAAAAGCATTGAGAGAGATAATACAGAGAAAAACCTCTGTACATTATTTCAGCCTGATTTAAGTCACTAGACATGGTGGGAAAATAACCAGGAGTGACTGGAGGTAAAACCAGAGAAAAACTGGGAAGGTACATTCACCCTCTAACAGAATTTGTGGAATTTACAGGGTAAAATGCAGTTGCTACTCCCCAGATAGGATGTGGTCAGCATGCCTGACTTCCCACACACAATACATGCTGAGGGGGACTAAATGGAGGTGGAGCAGAGTGGAGACACAGTGTCCAGGTTCTGCTGAAATCCTTGCACGAGGGGGAACTCAGGGGTACCTTGTAGCTGATAAGCCACATAGCAGCTGTCAACCAAGGGAGAAAAAGTAAGATTTCTTGCTGTTGAACCAGGAACCGTGGCAAGATCACAGACATTCACCTCTATCTTAAAGGTGACCTCAGATGTAACACTGATATTACCCACATACAAGGGACAACCACACCCCACTGAACATGATGCATGACTACAATCACTCAAGCTCCACCTAAACACAAAAATAGTATAAAAGTAAATTAAAAATGAGAAAGAGTTAGATACTTCTGGGGCTGAAGTATCTAACGTCATCAGGCTGAACTTGTCTTCATTCCCACAGCGACATCTATTGGGCAAGAACTGCATTCTATCCATGCTGAACGACTATATCAGGCTGACTTTGGTTAGGTATTAGAGCTGGTTAATATTGCTTTGAGGACATTTTTGCAGCCAGATGCTATCACCAGAAGTCTTCAAACCTTAACCTGTCACAGTTTTCAGTTACATTAATGAGGAGTGTTATGCCATAAGCTGTAAAGTCTGAGCCCTTTAAGAGTGCTAACAGTTGCTGGCAGCAGGTAACAAACATACTGGGCTGTGGAGAACTAGGGTCTCTCTTATCCTCTTGTTACGTGTCCCTGGATCTTCCCTGAGGCCAACAGAACAATTAAGAACCCCTCAGGAGGGCTTCCTTCTGTAAAACCCTGACCAAGGTAGTTGAACCCCACTCTGATCCCGTGGACTGTTCAGTGAAGGTCCCTGGGTTCCCATAATGAGACACTGACAGACTGAATTGGGCACGGGGGTCTCATTTTTCCTGGGGAACTGACAGACTAATCAAACACAAAGGGTTTGAGAATATTTCTCCCCTTTCCCATGACAGACTGCACACACACACACAAAAAAAATCTGACAGTTGATTTTACCTCAACACCAGCTGAAGCATCAAATACTGCCACTGCTCCATCCAGGACTCTCAAACAACGCTCAACTTCCACTGTAAAGTCCACATGGCCTGAAAAACAATCTTCCTTTTATATCATCATAATTCAAACAGGCAACATCAACAGGTCATTACATATTTAAACCATTTCTTTTTCTTTCAAGTAACATCAAAACAAGTTTTTCTTCACTTGCAGGGAAATATATCTATCAGTCTTTAAAATAAACAAGATTATTATAAATCCTAAAAGTGAGAACAATTTAATGTGGATATATCCGAGCTCACTTTATATAAGCTAGATTTGGAATCAGCAAACAATTATCCAAAGCTGAACAGAGCTTAGTATAGGCACTTTTACTAACCAATTAAATTTTGCATTATATTTAAGACAAAGACACTCTGTGACACTCCACTTCAGCCTCTCTCCCTTAATAATATCAGTACAACTAAAGAGCAGTACCTGGGGTGTCAATCAGGTTGATTCTGTAGTCCTTCCAGTCAAATGTGACAGCAGCAGACTGGATGGTGATGCCACGTTCTCGCTCTTGTGCCATAAAATCTGTCACCGTGTCTCCATCATCAACATCTGCAAACAGAAAGCAGGACTGGGCAGGTAATCAATTCTAAATCTGAAATTGTCTTTGAATACAGATGTCAAGAGAGAGTTGGAAATAGTCCCTTTTACATATATATATATATATATATATATATGTATAAACTATGAAAATCAGCCTTTTTAGAAACATTATAATGCCAGGTAATTTACCCAGGCTCCCTTTCTTAGGAATAAATGCCCTGCAAATGAAAGACAAGCACAAGTGAAAGACAAGCAGTTCCAACAACCTTTTTGTTGTTCTTAATCCTAGTAACATCATGAGCATCTTATAAACTAAACAAAGTCCAAAATCATGAACAAACTACAGCTTTAAACACCTGGCTGCACTCACCGTGTGGAATGTCACTGGCATTTTGAAATTTGGTAATCAAAAGGTAACTAAGTCAAAAGTAAAGTACAAGCAAACCACCAAGTAAGAGGTTGGGTTTTGCTTACTTCATAATAACAAGAGAAGGAGTTCACCTTTTTAAATTAGCAGGATCCCAAGTTCCACTGCTTCACAAGCCTAACATCTTTTATCAGTCATATACAGTAGAGAACAGGGTTTAAAATTTAAAAGGTCAAAAAGAAACACAAACAGAGGCTGCTGTGACCATTTCAATCTTGAAGAATTCTATTAAATTTGGTGTAGCAAGGAATTCTTCCTGTTTCACAGCTTTCAAAAGAAATGCATACCCTTTCTTACTCTGGTTTCTTCACAGGTCAAAAGAGAACTCAACAAGCTGCTTTACCAGAATGGCCAATGAGCAACCAGTAAAATAAGGAGATTCTCTAATTAAATGTTAAACAAAGATAATGTCCTGAAAGTAAAAGAAAAATATCAGTGGAAAAGGTATGTCCTATGATAACTATGATAACTGAAAGCAAAACTGCCTTAGTACACAAAGGAACATGCATTAAAATTCAATTAAACTGCAACACAGCTTTGGAACAACAATGAGGTATTCCACCAGCAACTATACTGCAGGTAATTTCACACTACTAAATTTCTTAAACCTACTGAAATACAAGAAGCATTTCTAACCTCCAAGTGTTCTTATATACCCAGAATAATACAGCATTCTCTCTGTTGTCGTAGTTTTGCCTGCATCAATGTGGGCCATAATGCCAATGTTTCGGATCCTGCATGAAGTGAAAACACTGTGGTTAGTGCAGTGATTTTTTAATCCTGTGATAATTCTCATTTGCATAAATAGCTAATATTCCCCGAGAATAACACACCAGATTAACAGCATTGCTCCTCTGTTGCACATCTGATAGAGTGTGCATTCAAACACTGGAGAATGTCAGTATTTAATGTGGCAGTGCTCCCACGGACACCAAAAATAGTTGCCAAGACATCCTTTCCCCTTCTTCAGCTCCCAGCAACACCCTGGATTTGGAGCTCCCCTAACAGCCTGGGTTTGGTTGACAGTGCAAGCTGTGCCACCAGCAAGCACTCTGCATTGAAATGTCACAAGGGTCAAGGTAAGCAAGTACTGACTTTATATTAAAGATGCACATGAGACAGGCATGGGGCAACAACCTGCAATTCTTTATCACACCAACTGCTCTGACTGAAGTTGCATCCCAACAATAAACCAGCTTGATGTACCTGGATATATGAGGATTTATGACAGAATGCAGAGACTTGACATCTCCTGGAAACAAACGAAATGGAACAACTTCTCAGACAGAACCCAATGTGGAAATATATTTAAGAAAACTTCTAAAAATCTTATTAAAAAAAAAAAAAGATTCAAAGCCACAAGTCGTGATGATCTGTAATCTCTACCACCTCAAATTTTTAAAGACATGTACTCAATTTTAAACAAACCTTTCCCCACCTCAAAAAAAAAGAGAAATGCTTGAAAAAACAGCTGTCATTTAGAAACAACAGGAAAAAGCCAACACAGGAAAGCATCATCATCTTATCCTGCAGAAGCATACCTCAGCTCAAGACAATGTAATGCTGACACTCATCTGAACTGGTGATTAGATAATAAATTTGAAAAGTTGTTTCTTTTTTAACCCTTAAAGCTATACAGCATAATTCTCAGGGATAAAAGGCGAGCTGACCTGTGTTGAAAAAATATGGGACTGAAAAGTTTTAAATGCTATTTTCTTGAAAGATATCTTCTTTCTCACACAGTTTAGCTGGAAATTAAGTTTTCACAGTAATTTTTTATGCAATTAACCTGAATTCAGTTATTCAAACTAATAAATTTGTGTTTCAGAAGACACATAGTACTTTAGTTCATCTTTGATAGGCCACACAGGATTCAGCAATATTTAAGCTAACATTATTTCACCACCTACAGATCATTTGTCTTATCAGGGATGTATTAAAGCAGCATCTCACAGGAACCCTTAATGAAGGGTTCCAGCACACTTCACAACTGACCTGACTTATAACATCTACCTTTGCTTATTATTGTTTTCTAAAGGCCAGTGAATACTGTGAATCTACTGGGAAAAGAGCAGCAACAGAACTTCTCACACCTTCAGCCCTTTAACTGCTGTATTTATGCACTAAATTCTATAAAAAATGGCCAAAAGGATACAATGAAACAGAAAATATACAGATATAGAAAGCATTTTTTATTCTTACTCAGTTTTAAATTAATCCTTACAATAAATAAAACAATGTAAACTTATACCTGGTGGAGAACTGTAGTTTCTCAGGCTGCAGTTTCTCTGTGCCACGCTCATGACCCTCATTTTTGCATTTCTGAAGTACATGTACTTGAAAGAAAAAAAGATTCATATAGAATGTTTATTGTTACAACTAGCTAGTTTGTACATTTTACAACTAGCTACATTTTTGGCAGGTGTAGAAAAATAAACTGAAAAAATAAATCTACAGGAAGAGATATTGTTGTCAGGAATTTATATAAGGTCAAAACACCAATTGTTTAAAAGCAGATGCTTGAAAATTACGCCCACACTGAGGTTTGAACCAATTTGATCACAATAATATTTGAATAAAATATTTGAATAAATTTATTTGAATAAAATTACATAAATTCTGTAAAAAATTATGGCAGCATCAAAATCTTTTTCAATAGCCAAAAATTTTTAAATAACACCTAATTGTTTGTGTAAATAATTTAACAATGACGAGAGTTAGGCAGTCAAAAAATTTACACAAAAATTACAAATTCAATTCCCAATTCTGAAGTCCCATTCCAACATGAAAGGATGCATTGTCCAGAGACCAACTGTTAAAGACAAAAAAACGCAAATAAAAACCACCACCCCAATTAAAAGTTTACTCAGAATAACCCAAGTGTTTCCCTTGCTCACAGAGGAAGTATCAAAACTGGGGGAAAGCTTACCTTATTGCAAAAACTTGATGACTTCAATGCATTCACTGAAAGTTTCCCCATAATTCTCAACATTCTGGCTCTTGCCTCTAAAGTTCCCTGTTCCCTGGCAAGGTAAGCAAACACTGTAAAGAATGTTTATGACAGGAAACAGGCTAACTATGTTCCTTTGACATAACTCAATCACAAAACTTCATCCTTTTTGATGGGAAATCAGGTTAATATTTTTCAGGTTATTGCTTTGCAAGTTAAGACAGTGTCAGATCTGCAATAATAACGTTATTAAGCACTAACAATGCAGCATAAATGCATGCCCACAAACACTAAATATATTTCTCGAGGAAATATTAAAGCAGAATAATGAAAATCAGAGTTTACACTCACTCTCAGATAAGCTCCAGAGCATCAATTACTGGGTGAACAAAATACAAACAGCTTTTCTAGTCTTGAAGGAAGGACTGCAGGGCAAAGTACCTGTTTAGGGCAGAAACAACAAAAAATATTAAGTACTGAGACCTTTTAAGGACAGCCAAAAAACACTGCAAGAAAAAGCCAAAGTGCAGCAGCGCCAAAAGCACTCCTAGATGGCTGCTGGTTATTTGAGAGGACGTCGCTGCCCAGCTCCCGTGAGTTTATGCTTCGTTTTATGCTCCCGTGAGTTTATGCTTCGTTTTTACGAAGAGTAAGCAGCTCAGCGCACACGCTCACCTCCACTCCCTCATCCTGCAGCCGCGTCCCCTGAAGGTGCCGGCGGACCGGGAAGGGCGCGGGACCTTCACGCCGCCCGTGACGAGTCCCCAAGCCGAGCCCAGCCGAGCACCGCCAGGGGCAGAGCCCCGGTGGCTCTCCACAAGGCGACACCGCCTTCCTCGCCGCGTTACGAACCTCCGGGGCGTTTCTGCTCCGGTTTCTCACCTCCCGCCGCCCTCACGGAGCTCCGGCACGACCCAGCCCGGGACCGCGCCGGCCCCGCTCGTCACCGCAGCCGCCGGAAGGCAACCTACTTCTCCCTTCCCCCGCTACCTCACCTCCCTCCCGCGTTCTGCTCTCCTGACGGACCGGGCGGCAAAAAGCGCCTCTTCGACCTCTCCCGATCTGTTTCTCCCCTTCATTCTGGCCTCTCCAGGCGCGGTGCGCAGCCCTTGGGGGGCGCGGAACGCCGTCTCTCCGCTGGGAGGAACCAAAGCGGCGCGGGGGAGAGTTTCCAGCCGGGGCCGCTTCCGATGAGGCCTGCCCTTTCCGCCGCGGAGGAGGCCGCGGGACTGCCGACATGGTGGGAGCCGGGGTTGCGGGATAGGGGTCCGGGACACGGGATAGGGAGCCGGGGTTGCGGGATAGGGAGCCTGGGCTGCGGGACAGGGAGCCGGGGACACGCGATAGGGAGCCGGGGGCGCGGGGCCGAGGCTGCGGGATACAAACGGCGGAGGATGGGAGGCCGGGCGGGCCCCGTCGTGAGGGTGCCGCCGTCGTGAGGCGCCGTCCCGGCCCCGGTGAGTGCCCGTGCCCGCTGACCGCGCAGCCTTTTGCCCCCACAGCCGCAGAACGAGCACATCGAGCTCCACCGCAAGCGCTATGGCTACCGGCTGGACTACCACGAGAAGCGCAGGAAGAAGGAGGGCCGGGAGGCACACGAGCGGTCCCGCAAGGCCAAGAAGATGATCGGGCTGAAGGCGAAGCTGTACCATAAGCAGCGGCATGCCGAGAAGATACAGATGAAAAAGACGTGAGTGTCCGCCTCCTCCCTCATACCGTCCCGTTTTCCTAACGCTTGAAAAATGAGTCGATATTGTTACAAAGAGCTAAACTATTGCTTGAGTCGCATGTTATGGTTTTCAATAGCGATCAGGCTGCAGAAGGAAGAGGGTTTTGCAGCAGCAAACACATTTCAGAGTCCCTCTCTTTTAAATGAATGTTAATAATTCCACTGCTAGAAGTACTCCCTGAGAAAAGTGTTGCTGAACAGTAACCATGACTAATGTAATCATGACAAAAAAAAATGAGTGCATTTCCATGGAGCTTTTATATCAGTTAGTGTAGCAAGAGTTAGCACACATTTTTTAACGATTAGTAGAAAATACACAGTGGCATATACAGTATTTGAGCAGAAGGTAAGGCCTGTCTTCAAGGACTAACAGCAGTGCCAAGCATAGACAAATAAAAACATTTTTCTGTAAATTTTGCCTGTTATTCAGGACTTGAAATCAAAGCTGTTAGTGGTGCCTGAAAACTAGGCAAGAAAACAGTTCCCCATAGTATAAGGCCTACAGAGCATGTATTTTTTTATTTGACACCAGGAGTAGGGGGGATAGCTCCACCACACACTCACTTGTCCATTCCTTGCACAGTACAAGCTTTTATACTTTTTTTACTTAATGTGCACATTGTACTGTCCTGACCTTCATATTGCAACATATTTTTTAATCACATGGCTGTGTAAGCCCTTGTAGCACGTGTGTTGTTTCTGCAGGAGGTGGTCATCAGCCTCCTGGTGGTTGTTTTTGATGAAGGCTCAGAAGTCTTCTTCAGGCTTGGACTTTTCACCCCTACTTCCTGCACATGTCTACTCAAAGAGCCAGTGGTTAGCTTTTTGCAGTTAGCTTGTTCTGCTAAATTTGCTGATTTGTAAAACATGCTTCATTCACACGCCCTGTTACAAAGTAACCACTTCTTTCTGCATAGATCCAGCTTTTTTTTGCGTAGCTCAAGCATTATTTTGTTGCCTAGGCATCATTAACAGTCTCATTAATTGCTAATGGACTTCATACCTGTCCACCATGTTGTTTTTGCAGGTTTCAAAGTGTAGATAGCTGTTTTGCTCTACTACTTTTAAAGATAATGGGTTGATTAACCCATTTTTAGTTTTTAGTCTTTTCTTTCCCCCAGTAAATGACCTCAAAATTAACAAAACTTGGCCCCTTTTACAACCACACATTTCTCACAGATGTAAGCATTGCCATCAAATCTCAGAAGAGGAGTAGAATGTTATTTTTGTCAGCAGAGAGGAAGGCTACCATCTCTCGAGGTGTTTGGCTGTTTGCTTTAGGTCACTCAGAAATTCCTTAAAGTGGTGCATATCTTTCTTGTGTTCCTGTCCTGGTAGGAGGTGACAAGATTAAGTGAAGTTAGTAGTTTACCCTGAAAATTATTTAGTAGTATTCCTTAAATATAAATACATAGTACTTCACAAATATCTGTTAAATAAAAATTTGAGCAGGCACAGGCTAAGTTAAAAAGGTATATCTAGAAATAAGTCTTTTTTTTCTTGTGCTGTTAATATTGATGTTCTTTCTTTGCAGCATTAAAATGCATGAGAAGAGAAATACAAAGCAGAAGAGTGATGAGAAGACACCCAAAGGAGCTGTACCAGCATATCTGCTGGACAGAGAGGGCCAGTCCCGGGCCAAGGTCCTCTCCAACATGATCAAACAAAAAAGAAAAGAAAAAGCTGTGAGTAAATGTATCAGATACCTAAAATTACGTGTAACAATGACCACTTTGTATTACCTAACAGCCTTCAAGAAAAGACTAATTAAAACATGAAACTTTGAGTAACTGAACAGTTTAGGACAATGGGAATATCTGCAGTATCTTGATTTTTTGGAACTTCTAAGTGCTAATTAAAATAAGTGGATAGGAGTTGCATAACAACTATGGTCTACCCCTGTTCTTTACAGAAATTTGATTTCATGCTTTGTTTTTTCCCCTTTCATTTAACTATGTGGCATGTAAGGATATTGACCTTTTTTTTTGTTTTACCCTCCTTCCAGGGGAAGTGGGAGGTTCCTGTGCCAAAGGTCCGTGCACAAGGAGAAACAGAAGTTTTGAAGGTGATTCGTACAGGAAAGAGGAAGAAGAAGGCATGGAAGAGGATGGTTACAAAAGTTTGTTTTGTTGGAGATGGCTTTACCAGGAAGCCTCCTAAGTACGAGCGATTCATCCGACCAATGGTAATGTTTCAGAGCCTTAAAGTAACATTAAGTAACAATTTTAAGTAACAATTCTCTTGGTTTACTGCTTTGATTTTCCCTGGTGAAGAGGCTTTCTTGTATGATCATGCACTTGGTCATTACTCATGTAGAACATTCCTGTTAGTTTCCTTTCAAAAATACAAACCTCTAATAGCATGGGGGTGGGGAGATGCCTCTACAGTCTCAGTCTGTGTTGAAATACCTGCTTTTATTCCTGTAACTCAGATGATGCCAGTTAGTTAAAGCTAGGAGCTCTCAAATCAGCATGGGAAAACCTTTATCAAAGGTACTTTGCATAGCTTTTAACGATGGAGGTGTCTTTTTCAAGCTGCCATGATTCCCTGGACTGCAGAAGCCCACTCTGTTCTAGGGCTTTGGAATTCCCTCCTTTTGGATTAAGTAAGCTTGAAGCACAGTTGTGATTGTATCCAAAGGAAAAGCTGTGCCTCCAGCCTGACCTTTACTTACACAGCTGCAGGAGCAGTGCCTGGGCTCTGTCAGCCTGGCAGCACACAGGCAGAAAAGCTGGATTGAGTGTGATTGTGTTGTTTTTATATGAATACCCATTCCTCACAGGAATTCCCTTACAGGAATCAACAATCACTGTGCAGGCTGCCTGTTGAATTGCCCTCACTACTAGTTTGATGGTCTTGCACAGCCTTGACAAGATTTTTTTGACACAGTAAAATGTATGGTACATAGTTGTAAAGTACCTTCTATGCAGTGCAGGTCACTAGATAAAAAGTGCAATAGGAAATGGGTATTTCATATCTTGCCATGCTTTCTTCATGGAACAGCAGTTGTCCAAGGTAACAGGTATTATTGTTGGGCTACTACTAAAAATGGAAAATCCTGAAAACTTACATGAAAAGCTTCATCTTGTCATTAATCAGGTTTTAAAATAAGTCTGGCAATCTACAGTAGGCAGGTGACATTCTGTATTTTAGGTTGTTTCATTCTTCCCAGTCTCTCTAAACATATAAAGATGAGGACATTAATTCTCAAAGTGTTTAACTAGATCACTTGTGAAAGCTTAAAGCAAATGTTAACTCATTCTAACACTGTTTATGCAACAGGGCTTACGTTTCAAGAAGGCACATGTGACACACCCTGAACTTAAAGCTACTTTTTGCCTACCTATCCTTGGTGTAAAGAAGAATCCATCATCTCCTTTGTATACACAACTGGGAGTAATTACTAAGGGTACCGTCATCGAGGTGAACGTGAGTGAGCTTGGCCTCGTGACACAAGGGGGCAAAGTTATCTGGGGTAAGTAAATTTAACTAGTTATACTGCAGAACTACTTTTTAAAGTTCTTAGTCTTCTTTGCATCATGTGTTGTTAAGACCTCATCCCCTGGTTATAATTGATACATTCTTAAAAGTTAGGTTTGGGCTGTAGCAGAAGCAGCAAATAAGAACTCTAAAAATACAAGCTTTAAGTGTTAATCTTAGGCTTTCCATTCATACTTCCAAAATGAAATTAGATTAAGTTCAGAACAAAGACTCAACTTGCTTGCCTGTCTGTCATACTGAGCAATGCCACAAGCCTGTAACCATGTGATCCATGAACAATTGAATTGCAGTGGCAGCTCTGTGTAGGAGCCTCATCAACAGATTCTGCACCTGGGGTGGGGCAGTCAGTCACAGTTGTGTGTATGGACTGGGGAACAATACACTGGAAAGCAGTGCCAGGGAAAGGGACCTGGGAGTCCTGGTCTGTGGCAAGTTGAACAGGAGTCAGCAGTGCCCTGGCAGCCAGGAGGGCCACCCGTGTCCTGGGGACATCAGGCACAGCATCAGATGGGCAAGGGAGGGGATTGTCCTGCTCTGCTCTGCTCTGGGGCAGCCTCACCTCCAGTGCTGGGGCAGCTCTGGGTGCCACAATGAAAGAGAGATATAAAACTCCTGGGGAGTGTCCAGAGGAGGCCACAAGGATGGTGAAGGTCTGGAGGGGAAGCTGTATGAGGAGGGGCTGAGGACACCTGGTTTGTTCAGCCTGGAGGAGGCTGAGGGGAGACCTCACTCTGGTCTGCAGCCTCCTCCTGAGGGGAAGCAGAGGGGCAGGTCCTGATCTCTTCACTCTCATGACCAGTGGCAGGACTGGAGGTACCAGCACAAAGCTGAGTCAGGGAAGGTTTAGGCTGGATATCAGGAAAAGGGTTCTTCACCTAGGCTGTGGCTGGACACTGGAACAGGCTCCCCAGGGAAGTGGTCACAGCACCAATCCTGACAGAGTTCAAGAGGCATTTGAACAATGCTTTCAGCACTTGGTGACTTTGGGGGTGTTCTGTGCAGGGCCAGAAGTTGGACTCAATGATCCTGATACATCCCTTCCAACTCAGCATATTCTGTGAGTCTGTGATCTTCACAGGATCAGACTGACTTCATTTAACAGAGTGGTTCACTTGAACAACAGGAAACCTTAATTTTTTTTTAAACCTTCTCAGAACCCTAAATGATCCATTTATAGAAAAGAGCTTGAATAGAATGTTTTGAGATCGTAAGTTTACAGCTCAGTAGAAGGTAGATTTAGATTTCAAAATGCATTTGAGTCTGTGTACTTTGGAGACTTGTTGATTGAATTTGCAAACATAGAAAGATCTAATCCATATGAACTATTTCCAGGTTTTGTACACATGTAATTTCCTTTTCTTTCTAGGGAAATACGCCCAAGTAACTAACAATCCAGAAAATGATGGCTGTATTAATGCAATTCTACTTGTTTAAACTGGATACCAAGCATTGGATGTGGACACCTACAAAATAAGTGGGTTTTACCCAAATTTAGAAAATCATTTGGAACCTTCAGCCATTCCAGAACAGTGACCCAACAAGACGATGAGGAACTTCAGCCAGAAACAACTGCTCATATTTTTATATTTATGTTTGCTCAGCTGAACATTGCCCAAATAAAGAGATTTAATTTTTATGCTTTGCTCATGTGGTATGGATTTGATCTAAACCTTCTTGGTGATTTTATATTAGCAGTTTCCTTCCTTAGGTATTTTCTACCTAATTCAGGTCACATTCCCATAGGAGCAGTTTCCCATATGGGAAATACAGCCTCTGTCTCACACAATGTCCTGCTGTAACAACTAAAGGTACAGAAGAGCAGGGTAATTTGTATTCAACTTCTGGGAAAGCAGAAGAGCTGGGAGGCTGTAGCTGGAATGTTACTGCAGACTGACATTAGAAACTAAGCACCAGGTTTGATACCTGCCCCTGCAGAATCATGGGCTTGGGAAGACATGAGCAGCAGTGGAGGTATGTGTTACAAACCAGTGTTTGAGATGGTATAAAAAAATCACTGGCAAGGGCACCAGAAAGAAACAGATTTAATATTAAGCAACAGCACAACAAAGTTCATTGGCAAGATTCACTCCACTTCTACAAGACAGTTAAGGCACACTAAGGAAAAAGCAACACAACAAATCAAAAAAATAAAATCCAGTGAATCAAAACAGAAATGATTTGTGTGTGTGTGTGTTTAGGTGCCTGTGACAAAAGGATAGAAAGGGCAAGGATAAAAGGAAAACACCCTAAAATCCCAGCAGCACTCAAACTTAACCATGCTTAACTTAAACTTTACTGATAACTTATAACTTAGCAGAGGAATAACACTTAACAGGACTTAACCTAACTTATAACTTCACATCTTAGCAAAAGAAAACATTTGACAACATTCAATTTAGCTTATGTCTTTACCTCACAGGCCTAATTTAGTTAGATATCTAAGATACTTAAACACCTAAGAAAGCAGCATTTCTCACAGATTTGCTGTAGCATATGCACAGATGCATGCACACAAACAATCAGTGCAAGGTACCTGTGAAACATTCCCTTCAAAGGTCGTGAAATGCTCACCCTGGATGCTTTTGCATCTCCTCAGCAGGCAAAGGGTTGGGCCTTGAAGAGCACGAGTGAGGGGTGAGGGTGTCCTCGTTCAGCAGTCCTGTGAATACAGCAAACGAGTTAGCTGGCCCTGAAAAGCCCCACTTGGAGGCTGCTGGTTGCAGCCTGCTGTAGCTCAGGAGAGTTCAGGAGGTCTTATTTTTGACCTCTGCTAATGGACAGGGAGAGAGTGGGGTTTAGTCATAACAATGTTTCATCCTGGCCACTGTTTGGGTCAGCACTTTCTTTGAAAGTGTTGGAACAGTGATGTTAGAGCAGTCAGGCAAGAGAAGCAGTTTCCAAGGCTGTTCATTATGAAAACAGGAGCTTGTTACCTGCTGTTTCTGGGGGCAGCCAAGTTTTTCTGATGAGCACAAGAGGAGCTGAGCCCCAGAGCTGTTTGAGACCAAACAAGCATTTATCAGATGGCAGCGCTGCCCGGAAAGCGAGCGGGGGATGCACCACTACAGAGCAGGGTGAAAGATAACCAGAAGGGTTACATTTCAGATAAAGGGTTACCTTTCAGATAACCAGAAGGATAATCAGCTACCCTCCACCTGCCCCCTTACCTCATGCCTTTCTTCCTTTTGTTTCCATGCATTAATGGAATGAATAAACATAGGAGTGTGTAGCAACTTAGTTTCAAGCAAGAGATCAGTTTCAGGAGTTTAAATGCATGAATTTCAAAGGGCTTAAAGATGTGAACTTTAAAAATGGTCTGACAGTCCTGATACTACAACTATTTGTAGCAATTTTAGTGCCTTTAAGAAATACTGAAGGAAAACTAAAGGTTAGTTACAAGCCTCGGCTGCTCAATATATATTTAGTTTGCATTCTTGAAATAAAAGAATCAAAGACTACTTCTAAGCTGGAACTTTCAGCTGTATATTGTATATTACAGAATTGGTAATCTTCCAGTCATGGATTTAGTGGTAAACAGAAGTCTTTTATCACTATAAATAACCACACTCACCACTTTATCTTCTTACTCTTAAATAGTACTTCACTACTAGCTAAGGAGGTTTTAGCACAAATTACATGTCAAACCCTACTAAATTTTCTCCAGTTATGCAAGCAATATTCACCTACAGCAGATTAGAGTATATCCAGGTGTGGAGATTCCACCACCTCTCTGAGCAACCTGATCCAGCATTTGACCACTTCTAGTTTAAACTGTTTTTTGTTTAAATAGAACTTCCTATATTCCAGCTTTTGCCCAAGTGAGCACTACTGAGTCTTAATCCAGCTTTATATCCTGCAATGATGCATGGCCTCTGCCTTGTCCACAGACTGCTCTGTGATCTCATTAGTTTTTTGCCCTGATTAATGATTCCTACACAGTTTAACTCCCCTTGAGCTTACTAGAAATACTCTATAAACAGGAACTTCTGATGCCTAACCAAGGAGGGGCACAAGAGATAATCAGCCATCCCCAAAAGTCTTCAAACATTACTTCCCTGAACCATAACCAGTGGAACAGTATTAGTATGACTGGACTTTTGAAGAATTCCAGTAATTAATTACAGCCAGGATGAAGATTAACTGATATCTAAAGTCTATCACCTTGCAATCCTACAGACAGTGCTCCTAAGGGAGGCCCTTTTAACTCTCCTGGTTCCTCTGAATGGAACACTTCCCACAGCTCACCAACTGGAGAGTGTGTGATACTCACAGGACCAGTGCCAAAAGCTGATGTTGGGACCTGGGCTGACAGCTCCCCACACTGCTTAAAGCTCACCCCTCACTCCTTCAGAAATGCAAAGGCATTCAATATGAGTATTTCACTGAACTCAGGAGGAACTTCAGTAGGTATCGTTATCTTTGTGCATATACACAAACCTATCTGTGAATTTATTTAAACACCCTGTAGCAAGTACAGTATAAGCATTTCCATCTCAGATCTATAATTAAATTTTTGTTGAGTAAATCCTATTGAGTCTCTTCATAAATGTTAAACTAGTCAATGACTGAGTGCTGCCGAGTCTTTTACAGACAAACCACTGACGAAGCCCAGAACTAAGACTGGACTCAGTCATGGTCTATCAGGAGTTTGGAAAGCTGTGGTGTCCCATCTGCAGGGAGAAGGAAGCATCCAAGATTCATAAGTGCTTGTGGTTGAACAGAATGACAAAAGTCAGAGGATCCTCAAAATTCTATACTTAGCATGGAAGTTGGTATGTTAGTTCCTGATCTCCTAGACACACCAGTGAGGTTTGGATAAAGGGTAGGGTGAAAAGGAAGAGGAAGGAAAGAGGAAGGAAAGAGGAAGGAAAGAGGAAGGAAAGAGGAAGGAAAGAAAGAGGAAGGAAAGAAAGAGGAAGGAAAGAAAGAGGAAGGAAAGAAAGAGGAAGGAAAGAAAGAGGAAGGAAAGAGGGACACTGTGTTGTGCTTTATTTCTAGAAGCCAGAACAAGAATGTTTGGTCCTGGAAAAGTGCTGCCCTACCTTTGTATGTCTCCATCTCAATCCACGTCCTGCTCTTGCCCAGTGTGTAATTACCAACAAACCTTATCTTCTATACTTCTACAAAAGTAAGGGGGTCCACTTGAACCTCATGACTCAGCAGTAGGTCTCCCTCCCCCTTTTGCATTCTCCATCTCTGTAAATAATTTTTGATCCTAATTCAATTTGCCTTTGTATGCTTCATCTCTTCATCTCCCTAGTAAATAATAGAGCAAATCTTGCCATCAAACTTTTTAAAGTCATGATTTTGTGAATTTATATTAAGTCTGCTTTTGCAAATACCTTTGACAGTGATTTGTTAAGCAACCTAAACCACTCATGACATACACTCCCCTTCCACCAGGTGTGTGTACACATCCTGAGCTTTCTCATCTCCAGGAAGAGCAATTGCAGCTCCAGCTCTTCTATCACAGATGTTTCTCCAGTCGTGTATCAGATCTGGAACTCTGGCAGGAAGTCAAGCTCGCTGCTTTTGTCCAATCTTTATAACTTCTCTTATATGATCTACAGAGATGGTAACTGTAACCATAACCTGTTACAACTATTTCATTAGTTGAACACATTGCCCTAGTCTAGATTTAGTAATTTACATGTTTTATTTTGTATAAGTGACAAGTCATTTGAAAGTAAGAGAGGGTCACAAACCAGTAAGTTATTTGCTTGGAGAGAGGGCATTTTGTCATAATAGATAAACCTCCATTTATTCAGCTGAAGCAAAGTTCTTGTTGCTTTAGTCTTTGCTGGACATTAACATGAAGAGAATACTTCAATTTCCTACAGCTGTCTCAAAAACCTTTACTACATTTAGTGCTATAAATACATAACTTGTTGGCTGAATAACACAATTACACTTATAACATTTTAATGTACCACACTGTAGGGGAATGTGTTACAGCATTTCTGGTTGGCTTGTGTATAGCAAACTTCATCAATAACTCCTAAGTTTACATCATCCTGCAGAACTGATATAAACAGCTGAATGCATGCTGTAACATTCAGAAGAGCCTATTCTGCTGCTTGTTTAAAAAATAAGCTCTGATGCATAAGCCAAAGAAAATTATTTTGATACAAGATTTTTTAATTAATAACTTTTTTAAAAAAAAACTCCTTTGTGGAAGACAAGTTGTAAAATGATAGTTCCAGTGAATTGAACCACATTAAAATGTGTTTCCTTTATAGCAGAGAGGACTTGAATATTAAAAACCAAGCAAAAAATAATCACAAAATAAAAGTTTATTACTACTTCAAAACATTTCAAAAGCAGCCAAGACAGTACTAAAAAAGAAAGGAAAAATTAACACAGTAACAAGACTAAGGTACAATACTATGCAATAGCAATACATCTTTCATAAGATTTATAAACAGAGTATCACTAGTTTAGAAAACATCTAACACCACATCTGTGGAAATAAATTTAAAGTGTATCCCCATAGTAATATTTTAGAACAGTCACTTAGAAGCAAGGAAGCTGAAACTTAGGCCAATTTGTTGCTAATAGTGTCAATGACATTGTAAATGGTCAATTTGATTACTGACATTTACAAATGAAATGGTACAAAAAAGCAGTAAGGTTGGACATAATTTGAAATAAGTTAAAGGGCTTCTGAAATAAGATGTATACACTTTCATGCGAAGGACTATGAAACAGGAGAACAGCAAACAAGAATTCTACATTAAATTAAAACTGATCAAGAGAAAATATGGGAGAAGCAGTACAAGACAGACATTTGAACAAATATTGGATTCAAGTACAAAACCATTTACCATTTAAGTGCAAGGCTGAAGTCACAAAGTAATGTTCTTTAAACTCTATTCCTAGACTAAATAAAGCTCAAAAATAATACTGCCTGCTTTCACTGTACACACATAGTTCCACAGCATGTTGTAATAACATTTGGTACAAATTTGTGTAAAGTTGATGTTTTAATCATTCGTTGCTGGTGGAATAGGATCTTTAAAATTTAAAGTTTAAGAGTTTGATGTTAATTAGACAGTTAATAGTCCCCAAGGTAAAACACTCCAGTCAATACAGCTGTCAAACACATTTTCTTACATAAGTGTGACAGAATTAATAAGGTATTGAACTACTGTTCCTGTGGGACAATCAGTACAGCAATAAAAATTATTATTTAAAGTCAGTATTTTGATTTTGCTACTCTGCATTTACTGGAGAAAGATTGATGCCAAAGAAGTTGCTGTAGAAATAAAACATATCCTTTGGTTCAAAGTACTGCTGCGATCACTGTTAGAAGAGTGTCCATTTTTTAAGACTGTACTGGTTATTGGAATTGCTAATTACAACACAACTGCCCCCCTTCTGCTTGTAAAACTCTGTTCATCAGCTATTATCCCAGGGACCCCAGATGTACAGAGATACCTACTCAAGGGTACACTTTTAACATGTAAATTTAAGTTCAGTGTTTAAAACCGACTCACTGACATGAGATCAGAAATTTTTTTATTGTTCTCAGTAGAAACCAAAACTATCCTGATATCATAATCTTTATTTATTTATTCTGCAAATGTCTCAAAAGAAACATACTAATTGAAATCATTCCAACTTAGCCATAAAAAACTAAAAGCCAGGTGAGTGAAATTACCTTCTCATGAAGAGTTTTCCAACCTCACCGGGAATATAAGTGATAAACATACATACCAAAACCCCACCTAGAAGTAATTGAAATTACTGGGGCTCATAAGTAAAAGAATCCTTAACTGTTTCAAAGTGGATACATTTGCATCAATTCAAGGACTCGGAAGAATAATCTTCAGCAAAGTTTGCCCTAAAAGTGGAAGATGAGTTGCAGTATACTGTATACAACCACTCTATTTCAGGCCAGCAGTCCTCAAAAATCCCCAATTCTTAGCAATACAATAGATGTGTTTTCTAGCCACTTCTTTTTTTTAAAACAATTAATCTCAGCAGTAAAAGAGAAGCCATACAGAAAATAAGAAAAAATTTTGTCTTATGTGCTTTATATAAAAAGCTTTATGAGTTTTAGAAATGCTTAAGGTTCACTTGAATATGTTTACACACAATCAGGAAAGATCTTGAATATTTATCAGTCATGTGGCTCCTAACAAGTATTTGTATGTACATTGATAAGATACTATAGCTACATGCAATAGTTCAAGAAACCCAGACTTAACTCAGTAATCTCACGCGCCCTGAATCTAAAGTCTAAGTAACACATTTTTTAAAACTGGCTATTTGTTTTTCCTGCAAGTTGCTCTTAACAGATTAAAAAGGAGCATGGTACTTCATCACCTGAAAAAAATAGTATGAATGTATCTTATATAGTTAAAATATCTTATAAATAGAGTTAAACTGTATAAGCATAAAAATCCAAAACCCAGATTCTTACATTACGTCCATAAAGGGATAAAAGTTAAGACAGCATTGCAACTATTCAAGTGAACCTTGTACCTCAGTTTTTGAGACACTGTGAAAGACTAGTTCACACTCTTGGAAAAGGCATATGCAGGACAAAAATTGGTGTAATTTCCTGTTCTTAGAATCTTTGTACTTTTACTTCTGAGTTTTTAGCCTGTTACAAAAGGAGCTGCATTTATTGGAAAAAAACAGATAGCAAACTAAGGCTAGCTTAGGTATGTGTGATGAGTTAAACACATGGTTTTCCAAGAGAACCTCAGAAGGGAAATAAGCACAAAAATCTGGGTTGATTCCTGTCTGCATACAGCAAAGTTTGGTTGCTTAAGAAAAGTCATCAACTGGGAAACTATCATCCCAGGAATTACACTCACGTTAGAAAACAGAAGTGGGAATCAGAAGTATTTGCAAGGTATCACCCACTAACTCCTAAAGGCATAGAAGTTTAGCAGACAAGCATTTGCTGAAATACCCACTAAATACTCACACTAATGAATATCACAATCACCTGAAATGTCAGTGCTCACAGGAGTCACACACCTGGAAGACACAACATTTGAATAGTTACCCCACAGCACCAGCCAAGTATTTGGAAAACACAAAGAACCACTTCCATTCTGACCAAAACAAGATCAAGAGCTGTCATATGCTTTTCCTGTAATGCAACAAGTAATCAGCTATCCACTCAATACATGCAAGTAGTTGGGAAGGCAGTTCAAATTATTCCATACAGAGGCGTCATTCCTTACACTCTGGGAAAAACCTGGGCTTACCAAAATGCTTGCCTTGGAAGCTACAAGTAGTTTACAGTGTAGGCATCTCTTAATCTTTGCTCAAGGAATCCATTATCAGGCAGCAACACCGTGGCAGACACTGCACTGCATTCTACCAGCTCAGCTGCTTCAAGTGATTCTCATGAAAGACAAGTGCTGCTCACATTGCTTTGATCTACTGAGCTACACCTTCTTGTACATTTTGAGAGACCTAAAATGAAGAATCTTACATTCTTTTTGATCTCTTAAGCCTGTGGGAAGCGAACAAGAAACAATGAAGGATTTTTCTTGTTCTGCTTTTCTCCAGAGTAGAGAACACAAAGTTATTTAAAACCAAAAATATTATCTCAAGTGATGTCTAGTGACATAGAAATCTACAGCAATTTAAGGGACCTTGACAGAGCCAGGATTCCACACTGCATTTTTCTTCCATGACTACCACCTCAAATACACAAACCATTCCCTTTGATAGCATGACTGTATTTATTCAGCAGGTATCCTTTATGAAGGGAGGAGGCTGGCTATTTACTTTCATACTACAAAGCAGTTCAATTTCTAGTGGTTAAATATAAAAAATGAACAAACCAAAACTTGAGGAAAGGTGATGAACCCAAGAGGAAATCCAACCCAGAATTTTAAACACTGGTGTCCTGTGCCAGACACGGTGCAGTTACACCCTAACGTTTTACACAAAATAGCCTTGTTATAAATAGATAAATTATCACCATTTGACTTCTAAGCTGGCTTTCCTTTTTTCTTGGGTGGACCCTTGTAGCCTTTAGCCTTTCTTCTCAAGTTTCTCCTGTCTACAATGGGAACCTCAATTTCTGCCTCCTCGGAGCTGCTGTCAGCTGCCCTCTCTGCCACTGCCTGTGTGTAGTGATCCACCTGCTCCGTGGGCTCCTCCGAGGGCTCCTCCAGCTGGTTCTTCTGTGCCTCCTGCCCAGGAGGCTGCTGGAAAGAAACACCCTCCAGTTCAACCATCACCAAAGAACCCTGACCCAAGGCAGGGGGGGCCTCCTGCGAGTTGTGCCCTGCCTCCTCAATCTGATCTTCCAGTGAGGAAGGTAAGTTTTCAGGAATGGGTTCTTCTGCTGCTTCAGTCACCACAGAGTTGGGCAGGCCGTTGTCAGAGGGCTCTTCCTTTGATGCTGAAGCAATTGCATTTTCAGTGCTGGCCTTCTCAGATTCTTGCTGTTCTTCCATGCCCTCCTTCTCTACCGATGCAACTTCTTCAGTCAGCATTTCTGAATCATTTTCATTTAAAGCCTGTGGGTGGAGGGTGTCAAAACAATCAAAAGGACAATTAGTTGAAGGTAAAAGACACTGAATAACTACTGCCCCTACCTAGCAACCTCAGAGGATAGTTGGCATTTTTCTGCCCCTAGCTATCAGCCTCAGAGGATATTTCAGCATTTTTAATTCTATGAACATAACTTGACAAGACAGTCCTCCTCTTTGCACAAGATTATTTTGTGATCTGTGTTTCATACCCAGAGTTTCTCTCTCATTTTCAAACTGTTCAAAAGAGTTGAATAGTTTGAGGTACAGAAAAAGCACTCTGGTATTAATCCCAAGGGAAAAAATATTTTAGACAATATTTGCATTTAGACAAATGCAATTATTGTTTTGCTAGCATGTAATAATCTTCTTTTGAACTATAAACAAAAAAATAGTAAAACCTGTGTTCTGAAAGCAAAGGCATTTTAGCAGTAGTTAATTATTTGTAAATCTCATCAAGCAAGAATTGCTAGACAAAACAAATACATGGCTTTTCACTCTTACCAAACCAGTATTTTAGTGAGAAACAGCAGTTTCATGACTGTCAAGGCAAACTGCTGCAAACATATCTTTATTTTGGGTATCACATGCATACAAGTCTCACTTCTGCACATTGAAACAGAAATGTTAGTTTATTCTCCTTATGGATTTACATCACCTGTCTTAATAATCACTTCTCCCAATAATTTCATGCAATGTTAGGAGCTGCTTTCTGTTAGTTAACAAAAGAAAAAATAATCTCTGCAAGATGCACACACTGTGAAGTAAAAATGACTTCACATTTTGTTTCAGTTACCTCACCTTCTCTGATTCAGTGTCTTCT
Organism: Trochalopteron elliotii; assembly: GCA_024734555.1. Lineage (NCBI taxonomy): Eukaryota > Metazoa > Chordata > Aves > Passeriformes > Leiothrichidae > Trochalopteron > Trochalopteron elliotii. The sequence continues at coordinate 1,103,123 of JANPWX010019691.1, read as the reverse complement.
GGAGGTTTTGCTGGAGTGTCAAGGGTTGGTGGAACAAACAATGTCACAGGTTCTTTTCCTTGACTCTCAGACAGCACTTTTGATTCACCACTTGGAACTTCATTTACTGTCTCCCCTTCAGCCACGAGTGAGGCCATACCAGTTTCTTCTGCTACCTCACCATTAAGAGGTTCTGGTGGCATTTCCTAAAAAAAGCAAATCACATTTGTAAACCAAGCTTATACCCAGCTATTGTTCTCCAGCACTAATGGGTGTGCATGTGATCTAAATTTGCAGCTTAATGTGAGAAGCAGATCACTCAGATATCTAGAATTGTGAACTATGGTAGCAGAACTTAATGCAGATTAGCTAACTTAGGCAGAGTATTAGCTTGTTGTTGTCACCTGCACTAAATATATGGCCATAGCTTACAGTCAGGAGCCAAGAAAAAACGTTTTTAATGCATCTCTCACGCCTGCTGCAGTCATTGCTTGAACCCAACATATGTAAGGTCCATTTTCTCATTCATCAATAAAAACATAAAACCCTGAGGGCATTGCTAGGCACAAAGAATACTCAGAAATTTAAATTCAAGTTGTTAACTAGTGGATTTAAAGTTGATGTTCAACTTCAATAGGCAAGTTTTAAGTGGAGAAGTAAAAAGAGCCAGTAGAAGTCACTGACACATACCAGCTACTGACTTCTTCAAAAACCTTTTTTTTTAATTAGAGATACTGGGTCAGATCTTGACCTTATCCCAGTTCTCTGGAATTTCTTATTAGGAGAAATCAATGAAGAAAATTAGTGCAGCAGACAAGCTAGAAATTCACCTTACTGAGGATCCTGTAAACTCTATTGTTCAAAATATGTACAGCGAAATATTCCCTGAAATTAATTCTGTACTAGCCTTAACTTCTCAGTTACACTTGTTAATGAAGCAGTGGTGTGAAAAATCAAAGAGCTGAGAGTCACATGAAGCAAGGTAAGAAGGACCATAATTTGCAGAAGCTGTATTCCAAACTCATCTGCTATTGCTATCCCACCCAGCTCACCTCAGTCTCACTTTGTTTCTCAGAGGGTGGTACATGCATTTCCACTTCTGGTACAGACTGCCCATCATTTTCAACAATTATTTCCTCATCCTTCTCAACAGCATCCACCTTAGGCACTTCTACTTGGTCTTCAGAGCTTTCAGATATGCGGGCAAGAAGTTCCGGCCTGTAGCAGGTATTAAGATAAATCTTTTAGATTAATATATAATTTTGGTGATCTCAACAGGGAAATTCCTTCATGACCAATTATGTAGTGCGTGCTTGCAGTAGGAAATATGAATCAAGAAAACTAAATACATCTGAAAATGGCTAACTCCTCATTAGGGAAAAGAAAAATATCAACTAGGAAAATTGCTTTAGCAATTATAAAATTATATCTCGCTTCCATTTTATGGGAAAGAAATCTGAAATTTCTCTAAATTTGTTATTTCAAATTTAGAAAATATTTATAAATAAATTATTTATAAACAAATTATTATTTATAAAGTTATTATAAATTTAAGAAGCATTACATATTTGAAAGCTACAAAGGGTTAAGAAAAGCAGCAACTTCTTTTTTCCCCCATCCCCACTGCAGAAACAGTTTCAAATGATGGAATATGAAAGCAACTATATTTTTTAAATCATTGAAAATACAGATATTACAAAGCCATGACTGGAAAATAATTCAAAGCAATAAACATCATGGGTGAAGGAGTTGGGTGTAGTCTCATCTCGAGACTACATTAGCAAATAGATAAAGATGAGGTGCTGATGCACTGCTCCACTACTGCAGGGTGGTAACAGTAACTCAAATATTCAGTTCTCATTTTAGATGAACTGAAACTATTATATATAAGCAAAGAAAATGCAGTAGATTTAGAGGGGTCTACTTTGTGATCTCATAGTAAGGGCAGTACTGGATGGTTTTATCCTACATGCCAGTTTTGAGATGAAGACGCTCCACAGGAAAGTGCAGAACAGAAGACCCTGTTCCATTTGTTGGTGTGCATGGAAGGAAAGTACCAAGCTGATATCCTGTTACTTGCCTTCATTTTAGAATAACTGCCACAGCTCATTGGCCTTTTTTTGGAAGGCCCAAAATTTGACATTCAGTATCAGGTTAGTCCTCTCTCATACAAACTAACCAATTATGAGTACTAACAGCATCTCTTAAGCTGTGGCAGCATCAAACTGTGTCACTTAATCTGAATTAGCTTAGAGCAGCACACTGACAGTGCAGCACAGCAATACAGTACCTGTAATTCCACAGAGCAATTTAAACAGAAAAATTAGGCAGCACCTAGTTGAAGGCCTCAAACTGCACAAAGAAAACGCCCACATCTAATTTTAAAGTGTTTAAAGAAACCTCATGGAACAAGCTTGAGTGATTTCCTAGAAAATAACCAAGTTATCTTCACTTTGTCAAAAAGAGGCTTTGGGGATTGAAGTGGGTTTCTTTGGAAGAGAGTGAGAGGGACACATACACAGGGAGCTGGGTGGGGTGGGCACACTGCATCTGTGAGGGAGGAAGGGGCCATTTATTTCCTTAAAATAGATGTGCTGAATGGAAAGCCAGTGCAAATTATTACTCCAAGTCCTGTCCTGTAAGAACTGTTATGGCACACAGATCATACCATTCTTCACATCCACATCTGCTGATTGTAACACAGGTTAGCATCATTTAAACTGGAAATGTTTTTGGGTTCTTCTCAGGATGTTAGATCAGGTATGATGATTTAAAACATTGTCTGAGCAAAGGGCTTTCCTTTGAAGACATGGCTCCCCATAACCCCTGTTGTTAGCTGACAGGCACCGACCACCTCCCAAACTCAACACTCAGATCATATTTTACTGCAACATATCAATGGTGGGATGCCTCCTCAAAGACCACACAGAGTATTATGGATACAAGTCCAGATATATTCTCTCAAGAAATTATGCTGTGAATACAAGTATTTTTACCATTGTACAGATTCAGTTACAACAGGACACTCTCAGCCTTCACTCTCTTCCTATTATTTCTGGTATCTACTGAGGTTTCACAGGTTCTACATTTTGGTGCAATCACTCTTCAAATGATGTCTCACTTTTCTTTTTTCCTTTTTTTGCATTAGACTTTACTTTTAGTAATTTCAAAATCAAGCAAGTAACGTAGAAAGAAAGGAGAAGAAACAACAGTTGCACACTCAGAGTCTAATGTAGTTTGTGACTGCCCAAGCAACAAAATAAGAAGTCAGTAAAAATGGGCTCCTGGTACCTGCTTTTGGACACTTGAACATTTTCCTCATCTTGTCGGGAAGTTTCAAGTCCAGGTTCTTGTCTATATTTATTTAAGCTCTGACGTTTTAAATTAAAACTTCGTGTCCAGATGGAGACAGAAACTATTTTAGGGTCTTAGGAGAGCAACACAAAAAGAAAATTCATGTCAACAAATTCAGTCCAAGATCTACATATAACCTCCCCAGTCAAAATAGTGAAAGAAATTGAGTGCAACTAAAACAGCATTTCATTGTACTTTCTTTACTGAATAGTATCTTTACCAAGACTCACAACAATTTTATCTGAATTCCTCTAAAAGGTACATGAGTTAAGTCTCAGCACCTTAGCAGAAAGCATGTTTTTGTATCCAGAAAGCTGTAAGATAGCCTGCAAAACTATTGATTTAGAGTAATTGCAATACTGATAATGAAGGTTATTTTTACCTTCAGATGTGCTTGCGTGGACATCTGTTGATTCTTTACCTTTTTGAGAGTCAACCTGTGGTGCAAAAGCAATGCTAATGTTATTCTAAAATTTTCTGAATTGACTAAAATAACTTTCTAATCCTACCTATGTTCACATCTTTCTAAAGCACTGTTTCATAGTAGTGATCCTATAAAACAGCAGCTATAATTTTTCTTAATTTATATCTAAGTGTTCTGTCTCAACAAATTTAATATTTTTAGAAGTTATCTTTATGTCAGGGATGACTAGTTTTTCTGTATTTTACTTCTGGCCTCAATGTAGAAGATAAGATGTGAAAGACCTGTCCCTATAAACAATACTACCAAGATTTTTTCCTAAGAGTTCTGTTTGTAACAAGTGTCCACATAATTCAGTTATAGGAGCCTCTTTCTGTTTGTTTCCCCTTTCTGTATAAACCCAAGGGACTCCACTGCAGTGGTTGGCAAAATTTAAATGCAAGGTCTAATGTGTATACTTGTATCCTATTCTATAGCTTTATTTTTATCATGACATACAACAGAATATGGCAACCTTTGTAAAAAATAAGAAAAAACAGAACTTGGTGATTTATCAGTAATGCAGCTTACATGCACAGTCAGCACAAGAGGTTTCTTAAGACTCTTTCCTAGAGCTTTTTTTGTATCCTGTTTCTCCACATCATCCCAATACCTTAATTTTTTTTCTGCAAGTTAGCTGAGGATTCAGCACTTGATACAGTAAGGTGAGTACAGAATCTACACATTAAAATAAAACTGTGCACATTGTACTTTCTTAGCTGCTAGTAATCTGAAACAGCAATTATAATCATCCTGGTCCACTTTTCCAGTCTCACTTCCAATCCTGAAGTGTAAGAAGGCTGGTAAAAAGTGGCCACGTCAACATTCGCTGTCTGGAGTAGTTTCAAGTGAGTATTAAATACATAAGAATTTGTAAACTAACAACAAATGATTCTAGAATCAAAATGCACAAAATAGGGAGCACTAAGTGAAAGGTGAAAATTAAAGTTGGGGAATGTTTTTTCATGGTTTGGGGGAAGGTGGGATATTTTATTTCCTTAGGTGGTCCAACAATTTTCAAACCATTGCTGAACTGCCTATAGATAGTGCAGATGCCAATTTCAGAGCTGCCAGCAGTTTTACCAAGCTATGTAGAGTTGGACCTCCTTGGTACCATCTGTCTTTTCCTCTGGAAAAAGGCAAAAGACAGGGACTGACTTCTTAACTCGCAGCAACAAAAATCAAAATAACTACTATCACTCTGCTATTTTCTCCAAATATATCCATATAGCTCTACAACCAGAATGTGTAAGTTTTTAGACCATTTTGCTGATATGATCATTATTGTAATCTATCTAAAACTCAGAGATGAGGCTAGAGACACTGTTATAAATGAAAGGCAACTAAGAGTTATTGCTTCCAGTCACTGAGAAATTAAAAACATCACTACTTTACTGTCAATTTTGCTTTGGGAAATACTAGTTTTCTCAACTGGGAAAACTTGACTTAAATTCCAAATCTAAACTTTAAATATTAATATCTGAGAGTATTGATTTAGCAATTATTTCCCATTCTTAATTAAAGCACTGACTTCTACAAAAGCATGGTCATGTCAATAACACAGACAGTCCTCAAAGCATGCAAATCCATGCTCATGGTATTTGGAACTATAAATGATTGTCAAGCACACTCTGTGTGACTTCAGAACACAAATTAAATAAAGGAAGAGCTTCATAATATTTAATGACCCAAATATATTGATGACCACATGTCCACGAGCAGCTGTAATCTGGTTGCTGTATGAAATACATTCAAATAAAGCTGCAGTCTTTTTGTACAGACAAGGTATAACTCCCCATGCAAACTCAGCATTAGCCATTGTATTGAACTGTGACATGGATGTATACCTCTAAAAAGAGCCACTCTAAACAGTTTAATCTCAGAGACAGTTGAAATATTCTCCTTTATCTAATCCTCCAGTAAACAGCTCAAATTCCAGACCCTGACAGCTGCAGACTCTCTACATGCATGGGGAAACCTCACCTGCCCACAAAAAGGAAAAACAACAAAAAAGCCAAAATCAAAAAGCAAACCAAAAGCAGAAAAGAATCCCTGCCCCCAAAAAACCCCAAACAACAACAACAAAACAAACAAACAACAAAAAAACCCAACTAAACAAAAAACAAAACAAACAAACAAAAACCAACCAAAAAAAACCACCCTAAAACAAAAACAAACCACACCAAACCAACAAAACCAAACCACCAACCTTAGTCATTAGCATTATATCACTGGGAAGCATTACATCCACACAGAAAATAACAAAACAATTTGTCTTTTATATATATTGTGGCAAATTCAGTTGTAATGATATGGGCAAAAATAATTTCTCATAAGTGGTTTTTCAGTAACAATACAATCAAAAAAAGAGGTAACAGACTGTGTACCTACACTTAGCTGTGTTTCTACCTCAGTCCTTGGTCCACTTGCTTCAGATGCTGCAGATTGACAAACATTATCCTCTGCTTGCAAACTCTTGTTCTCCTTCTTTGAGGCCTCTGCTGTGAAGAGTTAGAAGAGGAAACAGAGAAAGAGAAAATTACAGTTTGTTCTGCTTTCTGCTGGGATAGAATTACTTTTCTTCCTAATAGCTCATACAGTGCTCTGCTTGAATTTAGTGTGAGATAACACATTGCTGTTTTAGTTGTGCCAAACAGGGGTTATCCTTATACAAGAACTATGCTGAGTGAGCAGGTGCACAAGAAGCTGGGCAGGAGACACAGCCAGGACAACTGACCAAAGGGATATTCCATACCATGCTGTTAAACCCTGTGTATAAACTGGGAGGGGCTAATCACTGCAACTGCATCGTGTATCAGTTCTCTCCCTTGGGTTTTATTTTTCTGGTTTTGTTGTCTCTCTTTTCATTATGATTATTGTCATATTGTGTTTCTGTTTAATTTGATTTCAATTATTAAACTGTTCCTGTCTCAATCCAGAGGTTTTATGGGGTTTTTTTCAGAATCTCCTCCCCACCCCACTAAGGGGAAACAAGCAGCTGTGTGGCACTTAGTTGCTTGCCAAGTATGGAGGAAAGATCTTCAAGGAAGACATTCCATGTTACCCAGGCAAGTGAACCACCATGGAGGGAGAACTGTTTAGTACCTGAGGGAGGTGGCTGTTGTTAGAGATGAATTCCTATGAGCCAAAGAATGTCTAGATCTGTATGTGACTGCACAAAGTCCAGTGTACATAACCTGTGATGGTTCTGGCTTCTTTTTCTCTGCCAAGGTCAGGATTAACACACAGGAGTCGCAGTTCTCATGTTCAGACTCAGTATTTATTATTTCTTATCTATTTACAGACTCATGAGCTGTGAGCTCTAAATAGCACATTAGAGAAATGAGGTAAAATGGAGTACCTCTCTATCTCTACAAGGCCTTTTCAAGGACAATCCATCCAATTATGAAATGCCACCTAAATTATTTTTACTTTAAACCCAATAACTAACTACTCAAAATCTGCAATGCAGACTTTATTAACCAGTTACAGAAAACCCCCCAAACCCATGAGGAAGAAGGAAGAAGGAGAAGAGGAAGACTTAAACAACACCCAAAATCCTCCATCTTGCCCGATACATTACTAAATACTAAAATCTCAAATCTAAGTTTTTCCCCCTCTGAGATCGCACAACACTATTCAAACTACACACCCACAACCCCAGTGCTATCACTCAATTTTGGAAGCCCGTTCCATGGCCTCAAATCAAATACTGTGCTCACTTCAGGGTCAGTGCCCTTTAGAACAGAAAACCTGAAATTTTCAGCCTCCAGGGTTCCAACAATAACCCACATTGTAGACATTTGTATATGTAGCACATCATCATTCTGTGCCAACTCATTGCCTTTAATGACCTGGAGATATGAAGAAGTACACACAGTGGATGAAGTGGTTTGCAAACTCTAGGAATACAAAGAAAATCCCTCTTCCTACCTATGGGTTTCCCTCTCAGTTGTGAAAAAATCTGTTCAAAGAGTATGAGAAAGAGCTCCAGGAGTTCCAGCAACAAAAAGAAGACAGGTTCTACTCCCCATCTGTACAGACAAGAATCTCCGCTACTAAGAGAGCTCTGTTTTGCTAAAGAAAGAGGATAAAGAGTACACACCATGGTTTTTAAAATCCTGTAGGACCACAGAAAGGATATGAAGAAATGAGATGGAAAATCCACCTCCACCTAGAGGCACGGGCATGTGAACTGCAAGGAGAAACAATCACAAATGTGGATTCTTCTAGGAAAATTGCTGCTCCAGTCTCCAGCAGACAATTCCCCAGACAGAGTGGAATGGCTAATCTTACTCCTGATTCTATGGTAAAGGATTCTAATCCTTTTTTACAAGAAGTGGGTGGAGAATTCTATATCCAGTACTAGAGGACCCTGCCTCCTGTGTCAACGGGTGAAGATCAGTTAAGTTCACTGGAATGTGAGGATTCAGTGGCCTAGAATGTCAAACCCACAAGAGTAGAAGGCTCTAATGAACATTAGTGCAGTTTGCCATAATGCCATCACACTATAGAGGGTAAGAACCCATTTTTAGTTCTAGAGTGACAGAGGGACCCCAGCAGCTGCTTATATTGGAGGCTGAGACCAGCCTGTCTGGGAATGAGTGGCAAAAGCCTCCACTGTGACTGGCCCAGAGACTCTGTGCATCTTTGGCACAGACTATCCTATTTCAGAAGAGGGTATTTCAAGGGGCCTGAAGAGTATCACTGGGCTTTCCCTACAGCTGCCTTGGAGACAGGGGAAATTAAGCATCTGTCTGCCTGGCATTTTCTCTCAGAGGACCCTTCTGTTGTGGGGCTCTTGAAGAATAACAGGTGCCAGTCGCTACCATTATGGTGCACCAGCAGAAATACTGCACCAACGAGATTGTCCAGGGATCTTGAAAGTGATCAAGGACTGGCCTGAAAAGATTTTTGGAATATCAATAGAGGAAAAGGTGGCCCTTATTGAAGAGAACTCAGTCTGTAAAAAATTACCAGAAAATGAGAAGAAATATGCCTTATTTACTGATTGTTCTGCCACATTGCAGGAAAGGATCAGAGATCAAGTCTCCTACAAGAAGTCGCTGAAGGAGAAGGTGAACCAAGTGAGTTTGCAGAGGTGAAGACCATCCAGCTGGCTTTAGACACTGCTGAATGAGAAAAAATGGCCAACATTTTAGTTCTATACTGACTTGTGTAGTGGCAAACGCCCTTTGGGTTGGTTGCAGGGATGGAAGAAGAGCAACTGGCAGCAAAAGGGTAAGGCCACCTGAGCTGCCACATTGTGATGAGATACTGCTCTCAAGGTGGAGAACCTGGCTGTAAAAGTACCTTACATGGAGACTGATGCACCCAAGAAATGGGCCACAGAGGAACATCAGAACAACCAGAAAGTGCATGACGCTGCTAAGATTGAAGTGACTCAGGAGGATAAGAATTGTCAATATAAGAGAAAATTATGTCTAGCTTGGTGCACCCATGACACCTCAGATAATCAAGGAGGAGTTGCAAATTACAGGTGGACACATGATCCAGGAGTGGACTCAACCATACATACAATTGAACAGATTATCCATGAATGTGAAACATGCACTGCAATTAAACAGGCCAGGTGGTTAAAGCCTCTCTAGTATGGAGAATGGCAACTGAAATATGGGGAGACTGGGCAGATAGACTCTATCCCACTCCCCCTAAACTCCAAGGAAAATGTCATGCGTTTATAATGGTGGAAACAACCACTAGAGAGAAGAGAATATAACCTGAATCCCATGCCACCACCAGGAGCAGTGGGCCTTAAGAAGGAAACCTTAAAAACATGACAGAGTGTCCCAGAAATTCCAGAATGAGATAGTGGGATTAATTTCCTAAACAACATCATAGACAACTGGGCCACAGACCATGGCATTGAGTGGGAATATCACACCTTGTCATGCACCAGTCTCCAGAAACATGAAATTTACAACAGACTGTTACCCATTTATCCTGGAGCAGTGGGTGGCAGGACCTTCAAACATTGGGACACACATTAAGCAGAAGCCACCTGTTAAGTAAACACTAGGGAACTTGACAGTCAGTCTGGCATAGCACAGTCTGAACTTACACACATTGTAGAAATGTGTATACACACAATGTAGAAAGGGATAAATTTCCTGAAGTGTGTGTAAATATGCAGTGGGAAACAGTCTGCATTATTCATGCTTCAGGAAAAGGCAAAATAATTTGTGGAAGTGAGTTTGCTCAAGCACCTGGGTCCACTTAGCAGGTAATGCAGGAAGATGGGGAAGCCCACTGCATTCCTTATGGGGATTTGATTTTGGGTGAGAGTAACCAATAAATTAAATTGCATGATGTTAATTCCCATATTACACTTTATACTGTCTCTTTCACAGTTACATGCCCATCACTGAACTGGGTATCTCACAGGACATGTTTTCACCATTCTGAATTTGGGGATCTGAAACCAATTCTCATTCAATGCCATATCAAGGGTATTACAGTAAAAATAACTGGGACCAATGAAGAATTAACTTCGTGAAACCAGACAAGTGCAGTGGTGATGGAAGCAGAACTGGCTCCAGCATGCAACAATCCAGCTTGGTGCAGAATCTTTTCTGCCCTGAAAGACTGTTATGACAGATGGAGCTCAAAGTCATGGACTAAAGGAACTCAAGTGACATTTTAGAGGGATGGCCCATAGACTAAGGCAATGATACATGTGCGTGATGTGTGTGTATATATCAGAAGACAGGAAGGGTAATGGTGAACTGCAAAGAACAGAACCTGGGTATGACATAAAAGACACAGAAAATAAGGAGTGGATATCATCCCATTTTCAAAAGGGATAGAATTAATTTTCTTCCTAGAAGCTGGCACAGTGCTGCATTTTGAATTTAGTATGAGAATGATGTTGATAATATACTGTTTTCATTGCTGCTGAGTAGTGTTTATCCTATGTCAAGGACTTTTCAGTTTCTCATGCTTTGCCAGTGAGCAGGTGCACAAGAAAATAGGAGGGAGCACCGCTGGAACAACTGACCTGAACTGGCCACAGGGATATTCCACACCACAGAACATCATGTTAAATATATAAACTGGGGACATTTGGCTAGAAGGGGCTGCTTGGGGATTGGCTCAGCAGGTAGTGAGCAACTGCACTGTGCACCATTTCTCTCTCTTGGGTTTTATTTCTCTGTTTTTGTCTCCCTTATCATTATATTTATTATATTTTATCTTATTTTAATTATTAAACTGTTCCTATCTCAACCCACAGGTTTTACTCTTTTTTCAGACTCTCCTTCCTATCCCACTGGGGGAGGAGAGGGTGAACAAGCAGCTGCATGGTACCTAGCTGCCAGCTGGGGTTAAAACATGACACCATTCCAAATATGATCTCACAAGTCTCAGGACAAAGAGAAATCTTCCTGCTAGTTTCTACACAGTTCTCACAGAAGTCACTCTTATAAAATATTTGTTCAACTTTCACAAAGTGTCAGCACACAACAGAGTAAAGCATCCATACCTGCAATTCTGAGTTTTTCCTTTTGCACTATAGACATAATAGACTTTCTCTGGAACCATTCTCCTCCTCCCTCCACTTGCCACAAAAGGTTTTTATCCCCAGGGTACTTCTCAAGGTACTGCTTACAAGCTGAGCAAACACAAGAAAAACACTGTATTACAGATACTATATATAATAGTATAACTGAGCTATAACTCTGTTTTTAAAGCTTATCTGAAATCAAATTATTTTGCAAACTACAATCATACACAAACAACAGAAAGAACTGTTTAACAAAATAGTCAAGTCTGAAATAAACAATATTGCTTTACCCTATACATCCTTCTTAATTAGTCTTTTCTTAATATAGGTTTAAATACTTTCCATTATTATGTTAAACTGCAAACAAAGATGAATGGGATTTTCTTCTTTTTCTGGTACCCACTTGAGATTTTTCAACTTCACTAGACACTGTTCCTGGCAGCTACAAGACCCAGCTCAGGACAGAAGCAGAGGATGTAGTCAAGTGCTTTTTGTCACCTCACACTGTAGTAGGCACCTGTGACAAGAACCCTCTGGGTGTGTTAACACGTTACTATTGAATGGTTAATCACTGCTCACTTCCAGAATATTTTCTGCGCTGCTGCCCTCCCATCTCTTTTCCCTCCATACCTGTATCAAACATACAGGTGAAGAGGCATGCATGCTGTGGCATTATTCTTTGGTAGCTGCTAGAAAAACTACCATTTTCACCTGGTTCACACTGATGCAAAGTTTCAGAGCACAAGATCCCCACTGTACCATTTCTTGACTACAGAAATGAATTAGTCATTAAATTCTGCTCAAGTAATTTTCCTGGTTGAAGCCTAACAAATCAGGTCTTATCAGATTGAGTGACAGACTGTGGTGCTTGGAAAAGCAGAAAATTTCTACTGGTTAAGAAGGCCAGATAAAAATGTTCATAGAAGGAGCCCTAGTAAATGGCCTAAGAAGGAACATACCTTGAGAAACAGGACAAAAGAAACATGTTTCTTGTCTGAACACAGTCCCAAGAACATCATTTCCAGACTCCATGTCCTTTCCTACATGATATAGTCCTCTTGGGTTGCTAATGGAAGAATGATATGTGTTTTCCTTCTATTTTAGAACTGTGCTTTCTGATACAAGTTAAAGCAGAGCCTAGTATGTTCTCTTCATCAGAGGTTCAGAGAAAGCATGAATTAAATGACCTGGTGAAGTTTAGGTGCAAGCAAGCAAAAGGTGCTACAGGGAAGATATTCATTAGATCCCACACAGGAACCTGTCAGCCCATTCTACAGCCTCGCTGGGGGAAACTTCACAGCAGCAGAGAGCCAACAGAGTTCAAATAATCTAATTTTACACAGAGGATTAAAATCTGAATCAGGAACTACTTTATCTTAAACATATCAGGGTTTTTTTACCCTCCATGAAAGTGCAGAAAATTTAATGTAGAACCTGAGGATGAGGCCACAAACATGGAGCTTGAATGACGATACTCATTTGGACATGTAAAGAAAACACAAAGAAGATCAGAAGAAAAAATTAAAGAGCTTGCCTGTATACATGAAAGATGACAGTGGATATCGTAGGCCAAGACGTTCTTCAGTAAAGGAATCCACAAAGTCTTCCAGCATGATTAGCCCAGAGTCTCTTGCACGATGTTTCTTTCTAACAAACATTGTATCTAGCACTGTCAACTTATACTTCTGACGAAGAAGAGAGGCACAAACACTTCCTGAAATAATCAGAGGGAAATAATATCCATCAGTATGAATGACATAACTGCATGTTGACTGACATGCTGCAGCATGGATTTTAGCATAACTTAAAATAAAGACTTTTATAACTTACAAAAATTTCAAACTATATAATAGTAAGTAAAAGTAAGTAAAGTTATAAAAATAATTTATAACTTTATTTAAAATAAATGAATTCTAATAGTCATTTATTAACTTTTTTGAGCAAGCTTCATAAGGTTGCCAAGATACATCAATGAAATAATGTAACAGAAGAAGTCTGTTGTACCAGAAAAGAATAGACAAGACAGAGGAAAGGCTCACTTTGAAATCTCACTATATAGTTCAATATGAAAACTATAGTAAAAATGAAGCTGAAAGATGGAGCAGGGAACAGGAGAAAACAAGAATATCTAATTACACTTTTATGCTGATTACATTACTTCCCAGGACAAATATGAAACTAACTCAGTTCTTGCTTAAAGGCTGAAACCACGATTCCAATTTTTTAAATGAAGACAAAAAAATGTTAGGACATTTTATGCTGGAATTCTCCCATTAGCCTAAATTAAACAAACATGGAACAGATGGTCACAACACATAGGTACTTCAGTATCAGAGGACTTCAAGGGTAGCTATGAACTCAGTAGTGAGAAAGGGATGGCATATAATGGCATTAGGACAGTCCATTAAGAGCCAACCCATTTTCAGGCCCTTCAGTGAATCTGTGAACTATGCTGAAGAGTTGCCCTCTTCTCTACAAGGCTAACAAGAGACCAAGTTGGCTATACAGCCCAGTTGGTCTTTGCAACCTTGGATCTTTTAGGACTCATGAACATACTTATTTTAGGGCCATGAAAACAATCAGAGAGCAGGAGCACCTCTCACAGGAGGATAAGTGAAGAAAGCTGGGGTTGTTCAGCCTGGAGAGGAGCAGGCTCTGGGGTGACCTAATTGTGGCCTTTCAGCACCTGAAAGGAGCCTACAGGAGAGCTGGAGAGGGACTTTTTACCAGGTCATGTAGTGATAGGATAAGGGGCAGTGGCCTTGAGCCACAGGAGGGTAGATTTAGATGGGATATTAGGGAGAAATTCTTCCCTGTGAGGGTGGTGATGCTCTGGACAAGTTGCCCAAAGAAGGTGCGAGTGCCCCATTCCTGGAAGGGGATGTTCAAACTGTGAAGCTGTGAATGCCCCTCCCATGTTCATGCCAGGCTGGAAGGTGTTCCTGCCCATGGCATGGGGCTTGAAACTAGATGGTCTTTCATGATCTGTTCCCACCAAAATCATTCAATGATTCTATTATTATTTTCATTTTTCAAGCAAGGAAAGCTTGAACAGAGATGCTACATTACTTGGGTACCTTTTGGGATGCTTGAAGAGCTCCACCACCCTTCAAAACATATGTTTACAGAGTGGTCTTTTCCACACGGGCTTCTCATTTGGAAAATACAACACACACAGACACAGGTGAAATTTTGAAAATGTTTTCAAAGAAAAACCTCCAATTTTCGCTAACTCAAGACAAACACAGTCCAATCCAACTGCAAACAATTGTTCTACAGAACAAAAATGATAGCTGTCGAGTATATAAAATTTCTTACAGATTTAAATACATTTTATAAATATGAAGAAATTTAAGAACTTATATTGCTAAAGCATGTTAGTATTTCAGCTAGAGATTTTAACAACCACCTGATCTGTTATGACTTCAGGAAAAACCAACTCAATTAAGCCTGCAATTAAGCCTCATAAAGCCTACCAATACAACATTCTTCAAACAAGCTATCTCCTCCCCTTTACCACCCAATTCCTACAATGCTCAAATGTTCTACCTGTAGGTTTGACGGAGTAGAACCCCACAGCCTCTCCTTTTTTCCACATGATCTTAGCAAAGTGGCTGCTACCATGACAGAGGAACGGGGTCTCATTTTTTTCCATTTCTTGCGTTCTGTAGATAATTCGGTTCAGGACGTAGAGAACGACTCTCTCTCCAACAGACTTCACCTGACAGAGCACATGAAAAAAACATTTCAGGAGGTTGGTCGGGTTAGTTAATACTCATAACATGGGGGACCTTATTTAACACAGCTGCAGACAGATTTCAAGGGAAGGCTGTGAGTGCTAAAGCAAGGTGACTCTGAGGTTTGTTACAAGGCAAGAAGATGCTCAGAAGCCATTGCAATTGGTTAAGTACAAATCACAACCACAGAGGAAATTGCATGTCTTCAATGTCACTCCCAATCCAGTTCATAAAATGTGGGAGAAGGGCAGTGGAGTGGAAATGTTATGATCTAACTCAAAACTATTTTTTGTGCTTAAGAAACATTCACCAAACACAACAGCAGTACATCAGCCTCAGAATTCCCAGGCTATCAGGTAACTAGAGTCTTACAAAGGGGAAATTATGAGCCTCAGGTTGGCAGGACTGGGCACACTCAATCACTCGTGATAGAGTGGCAGGCAGCAGGACATGATGCAGTGAAAAAACTTGTTACAACAGTTTCTGTGGCATGAAATAAGGAATTCAATATCCTTTTCTCTGTCCTACAGGGTTCCTTCTACATATGAAGTTTGAGTTCACCATTACTCTACTTACTGTGAAGGAAGGAGAAACCATCTTCCAATCTTAGTCTCAGCTACCTCCCTCATAAAAGATTCAACTTTCCTCATTTTCCTACCACTAAGAACTATGTGGAAAGCCAGGCCTTCATGCCAAACTCTCTACAGAAAATTCTAAAAGTTGCAAAAATCAAAGACATGCTACACAGGGTTAAATAACGGTAGCAAAGGTCAATGATGAGCAGTAAAGCAGATACCAGGAAACTTACTTTTCCAAACCTCATGTATTGCCACTGCAAGACATCAGCTCCAACTTGCTTCTGTCAAACATATTCCTGACAGTATTTTTGCTTTTCTAGTCTTCTGATAAGATCAATAGGTACTGCTGTGGTACAGTGCACTATTCTACCAAGATGTTTCAACACAATCAGATCACAATATTCTAAAGAGTAAAGAAAAGAAATGGTAACATCTAAGGCTAACATCTAAGTTGTCTACGTGTGAAGCTGCTGTACGAAGGTGCTGTAGACACTATCTTCACACTGAGGTTCCTTTCCCCCTTGTACTTATTCCTCTATTCCCTTGCAACAGCCCTCTCATTTCTACATGAAATCAAAACATGTAATATCTTGCACACTATCTATTTGCCATTATCTTGAAGTATAGGATTAATTGCTAGGTGAATGTTGGAGTGCTTTACCTGATGGAGCCCCTGTCTAGCAGGGACAGATGTTTTCACAATGTCATCAATTGACCACCACTGGTCAGCAAGATACAGGGCTACAGCTTGAAAGAAACAAGGGAAATAAAAAGTTAGTGATTCTTACCATTCCAAAAGAAACATATTCATTAAAGTTGCTAAATACTCAAGAACAACAATGTAGTAATCACATTAGGCATCTTCTAGATGGCACTATATTAATGAAGCTCCTACTACCCTAGCACAACCAATGGGGCACTGTACACCCCACCCATAAGAAATGCTCTCTAGTCCAAAACCTTTTTTGATAACTGAGATTGATAAGCACTTGGGGCATTTTGTTTGTTTGGGGGGTTTTTGGTTTGTTGTTTTTTGTTTTTTTTTTTGTGGTATGGTATACAGGAACTATTTTTCAGACATAAGCACAGTCCTTCAACACTGTGCTCTAACATCTCCTTCCACTAAAACTGCCTGTCAAAATAAGTCTCAGTCATACATATATTTTACTTTTGGATGGCTAATGGATATTGATATTGAAACTGTGCAAGTTTTAGGGAGTTAGATGAATGTAAAAAGGCTGATAGCCATGTGAGCAGCAGTTAGGAGCAGTGTGATCTATAGGCATTTGTGGCATACTTGGCAATCATATACATGGCATTAAATGAAGAAGGAAATATGGAGAACTGGAAGGGGAGGGAGAAGGAAGGAAGAAAGGAAGGAGAAAACCCACAAAAACCTTCATCTCAGCCAGAATTATGCTAGGACTTCAAGCTAAAGACAAATTTACACATGATGCTGATCAATCACTATTAATAAAGAGCATTTAAATTTATGTGCAAATTAACATATTAACAATGTTCAATAAATACCTTTTGGGGATGTGAAGCACACATAGAGATCAAGAGATACATGTTGTACCATGGTCCAGACAAGCACCATATTATTTTGCTACATATCAATGGGTCCAGTTCTGATCTGATTAGTGTGCAAAGTTCTAGCACTTGTGTATATAAACCCACAAAAAAAAAATAGTGTATGAACAAAAAGACAGGGAACAACAAATACACAATGGAAAAGTTATGGGCTACAGTAGCATGAAATGAGGAAGAGCCTAGTTACATGCATTTTTCACCAAAAAAGAAAAAAAACAAAAAAGGAAAGAAATAGCAATACAGAGATAAAAAACTTAAAATGAAACCTGTGAATCTGTCCCATGGTGCAAACAGCGCAAGAACTTTGTGTGTCTGCTCTTCACCATAAAGAGGAAGAAAGCCCACAGATGTCAAACTAATAGGAACCTGAAAAAAGAAAGAACAATAATTCAGTAGACTCTTGCTAAAATGACAGTAGTAAAATACACAGAGAATGTTTATCAAGGTTAACAAGAACAACACTAAAAATCAAGTCCTTAATAGCTAACTGTAAAAGACAAGCATCAGACCTCAGTCTTTTCTTCAGACACAGATTCCTGGAGACAAACCACAATTAAAGAGCTCTGACTCTCAAGCTCTGGCAGATTTAGCCACACTAATTTGTACAGCTCTTTTCTGCCAACAGTTTGTATTTGTGTGCACAACTGAAGCAAGGTGTGCAAGGAGCCAGCATTATGTTCACTTCAACAGCCCCAAGCTGTCAAAGCCAACAGAAGAATGAGGCAGTCAGTTAAGCACTGAAACAAACTGGCACAGCAAAAACTCTTGTGTTTGTTAACAACTTCTAATGTGCTACAGTGGGAGGGCAAATTCAAAGGGGTTTTGTT
Source organism: Trochalopteron elliotii (assembly GCA_024734555.1). NCBI lineage: Eukaryota > Metazoa > Chordata > Aves > Passeriformes > Leiothrichidae > Trochalopteron > Trochalopteron elliotii. The sequence goes on along the minus strand of JANPWX010019691.1, from coordinate 1,085,073 downwards.
CCCCAAAGTTACACACGTGTTATAAATTCTGAAGTTGTCTGCTTGATTTTCCTCCTCAGGAAAAAACATGAAAAGGGTCAAATAATGTTTTTTTAAGGAATCAAGTGCCTTTGTGGAAATGTATTTTGTATTTACATTCACATGTTTCCATTATTAAATTAACATATAAAAAAGCTTCACAGACATGAATGGTTTGGTAGACAGACTAGCTCAACAAATTTAAAAAGATTATGACATGAAATTGTCACAAATGGAGGCATTAATACAAGCAAACATTTAGGCATACAGCACTTGCATAAATGCAGGGAAGTAGTCAAGACTCTGCTTCTGCCAAGCAATCTGTGGCACTGACCTTCAGATCCCACAGAATATCCTCTCAGCTCACATACTTTTCATTAAAGCTGTACACTGCTGGTTTTATTGGTACTAGTTCTAATACAAGTGTTCATCTGGATGAACCAACACTGACCAACTCATCACACAAGGGGTAAGTGTTTAAAACATAAAAGTGTCACAGCCATTCTCTATCAGAGCTCAATAACAGCACAGAATACTTTGGATAAAGAAAAAAGAACCACTTTTGAAACTAGTGAAGCCTATTAATCAAAACTAGGATCCAAACACGAAGAACACTGAAGGACTGAGACACAAAAAGAGACAGTCAGCTTAGGCAAAAAATGAACCCTTAGGGATGATAAGTTTTTGAGAATGCATTAGGTTTATCAGTTGAAAATTTAAGGTTATAGTCAGGTTGGGCTTTTTTGGGTTTTTTAAAATTTTTTGATATATACAGATCCATTGCTTAGAAGCAGCACACAGTAACTGAAACCCAGATTTAAACCCAGACACAGAGTGAAAAAAGCAGAGTTAAACATAAAAATCTTGAATTTGGAAAACACAAAAGCTTTGATAAAATAATTCTGAAATTCAATAGGACAGGATATCTTAAACCTTAGATCTACAGGGACATTAAGAACTCCAGTATGTGCTGGTTTTTACCTTGCGGCAGTCTGGTAGAGAAAAGAATTCAGGAAAGTCTGGATTCCGCCACCGAAGGTCAAAGAAGTAGTCCTCTGCTGAGTTCTCCAAGTCCTCATGACTGCAGTTGTTCAATATATCCACAGGGAATGACATGCTCTTGAGAAACAAAGCAACATTATTAATGTAGGTAGTTTGAGATATAATGCACACGTAAATAAGACTGTTGAACGCCCACATCTGCTGTTCTCTATATCCATGACAGAAAAAAGAAATGCTCCAGCATTTAGGATTAATTAGGATGGTGACCAATAACACCCAGTCTGTAAAATAATCAAATCTGTCTTCATAAGCAGAAAAGAATGAGATTAGCCCATAGATCCCCCCAGACCTCAGTTGTGGCAGATTTCCAACATACAAGTCCTGTGTTTGCTGCACAAGCACATGCTGCTTTGAGGTGGCAGACTTAGCTCTGTCTCCCTCCCAGATGATGTTTTTGATGTCACTGGTCAGGCTGTAACTTGGTGGTAAACAAAAAAGTAAACCACCCAGATGATAACAAGATGGAGTTAATTTGAGACTTTGCATTTAAATACATCTCTGAAGAAATCAAAACATTGCTCCGGATTTTTCTCAACAACTGGCCAGTTAGTGAGCTTAACAGATGGTTGTTTCCAAAAGCATTTCAGCTGTGAACAGAAACTTACACAAGCTCATTAAAAACAAGAGCCCACAACAGAGTAAAGAGAGACACTTTAAGGAGGTGACAAGACGAGACAAACACTGAAGCCAAACCATAGTGGCAATATCTCCTTAAAACCTCTTAAATTCAAAATTTCCTTGTCAAAGCAGTGTCAAGTCAAAATGAGCAGCAAAAGCTCCTGGAATCCACTGTGTGGTCTTCAGGTAAGGCTCTTCCAGCTCTGTAAAACCACACACAGAAATAAACCCCTCAGCTGCTTTCAAGCTATGACTCAATCTCCCAGAAGCATGAATACACAAAAATTCATGAGAACCTACTCTGGTGCTCTGGAGGAACACAGGGATCTTACTCCGTCTTGCTCAGCTCCCAGGAACCCCTCACATAAGTTTCTGAACACAAAAGTTTTCATACAAGTTTTACAATCCCTAATCTTCACTATGGAGTCTTATTTTTCAGTTTTATTTTAAATCTTAGTGTGCAATGATTCTTTTTTTCCCTCTTTATCTTCAGTTCCATCTAGTTAACCCACCATTCATTATTCTACTGACACAGGTAAATCATGTGCAAAACAACATCTTATTCTGACTCGATCAGTAGAAATTAAAAGTCTGCATTTTCAAAGCTTTTAAACACCAATAATGTGATACTACTACACTGATTGGAGAGAAGAGGCTGCTCCATCTACAGAAGATAATTTTTTCCCTGTTAAAGTTGACCTTGGACACTTCATTGGCATCTACCATGACTGTCTTTAATACTGTTGCTGATGAAAACACTAATGTTTTCCAAGAATGCTGTTGTTCAGATATACACATGCATTCCTCAGAGCCATTTCCTTTCAAATTCAGGTAATTCCTTCCCCACAGCTGTTATTTGTATTTTCTCCTGCCTTGCCCTCCAGTCTCTCACATTCCTCCTGCTACTGCTCACTGACCCTACCAGACACTTAGCTGCATCTCTTAATTCTCCACCTGTTTCTTTGCACATTTCAGGGCTGCCCTTGTTAACATCAACTCCTTTGGCTCCTCCTGTTTGCAAATAAACTGATTTCCAAAGCCAAAAGTGAGGCATGCTTGCTTTTGAATGCAGCAGCAATGCACAGCAGACAGAGGAGCTGCTGCCAGGGGTGAAATTCATCCACCAACAGCCTCCTTATCTTCAGCAGATATGGCTTGCCAGCATATATTACAGTTCTCAAACACACCAGCAATACTGCACCGTCTATGCTGACATAAGCATGTTGCAACACAAAGCAAGGAGAAGTAGAAGATCACATGACCTTATTTCCACAAGAGGATGAGGTTTTCCCACCTGGTTAACTACAACAGGCAAGGTAAATTTTGTTGTAAAGGAATACTGGTGTGTGAAAAACACAAAATTTAATTTTCTGCATGCTGGCAGAAAGGCTAACCCCCCTCTTTTATTAAAGAAATACCTAAGTGCTTAGATAACTCTGCTATTAACAATGAAATTGAGCTGAGGTTTCATTATTACATGAAAAACAGACAAACAAGCCACAAACTATAACTTTAAGCCTCTGGGTAATAATTCCTGACATTTTTTGGAATAAAATAGTGAAAGGCCAAAGCAGAAAACATTGCAATAAGGAATCCAGTAGATCATCTGAGTTCCAACCACTACACCACTATGAAAATAAAAGCAGCAACCGTATCTTTGCTTAAAAGCAAAAAAGGCTAATTAATGCATTCATTATATCACCCTCAATATCACTCACAGATGTCTTTTCTGTTTGCTATTTGAGCTACCTAATTTCTTATGGCACACTTTGATTTTATTTGCTCTCAGCTCCCAGTAGTCACTTTTGACTTTTTATTTCACAGCATTTACAGAGAACATGTTATGCAAAAGAAAACAATACAGAGAAATTTTCCAGACTAAACCAAGGAAAATCTACTCAGCACCCCTTCTAAATAACTATTTATCTTTTTTACCATGCAGCAGATCAGACATGTAAAGTTACAAGCTCTCATACACTTGTGTGATGTATTTTGTCTCTGTGCTGAACAGGTGAGGAATAGTTCACATTTAAGTTCACTACATCCATGAAGAAATCAGTAACTGTTCACAAAGTTATCAAGTTATAATAAAAGCATTAAACAAGTGATGAAAGAAGAATGTTCCATGCCAATCTACAGCACAGCATAAGGAAGTAGTTCACAATACAAAATGCAAACATCTCAAATTTGAAATGCAAAATAACCTACCAAAGACAAATGGAATGTCTTCCAACAGTAATGAATTAATAGATGTCCCACATTAAAACACAGTTGGTTTGACAGCATTTTAAACAAAGTAAAAATACAGATGGCTCCACATCTAGCTAGTCTCAAGCAAAACAGGAGAGAAAAAAAGGGCTGGAGAAAACAGATTTTGATGTTTTCTTGACTATAGCATTAACACATTTTTGCTGCAGAGGCAGCAGGAGCAGCACAGGTCTCTGCCATGCAGTCCCTCATACTCTTTTTTGTTGCTCTAAACCTCCATGCACTGCACAACTGTAAAACTGTCAGGTCAAATCTTTGTCACACGCTGCCCGACCTCACGCTGCTCATGGGGTACCATTCCAATTGGTTAGCACACAGTCAGGCTGGCTGAGCACATGCAATGTAGCCCTGAGCAACCAAACTCATCATGACCATTTCTACATAAAAGCATATTAGAAGAGTGTGTTTGGAGGGGAGAGAAGAAAATTAATTTTATCTTTCAAACGAGGTGACTTAAGCATTTTTTTTTCAAGTGAAAGAAAATAAATCTTGCACTCTTCACAAACATATCATTTCGCAGAATAATATTAATGGTTTTGTATAATAAACTCAAGATGAACAATATTTGCTTTAATATGGAATCACGTGACTTTCTCCCTTGTCAGCATTATGCAAGCTATTACACGAGAAATGGCACGTCCTTTTTTAGGGACAGCTGCAGCACCAGAGGGTAACAGATCAATTCATGGAATGCCAACAAAACCCACATTTAACAGAATGAGTGAACACACTCCTGTGCAACACAGGCACTTCTTTATTCACAAAATCTTTATTACTGTTGGCATTAAGGTTAAGAAAAACCATGGGATAAGTGAGCAGCATTGAAAATTGTTTTAATTATAAATTATACCTACACCTCCTATTTCGTCTCAGAAGTGCATGAAAGAGAGATGCACAGCACACACAACTTCCAGCTCACATGTGGATTTGAGCAGGAATCAAGAGATCTATTGATCCCCTTGCAGTTCCTCAATAACGAATGACAGAAAATTGCAGAAAGATAATAACCCAAAAGCTATATTATTTCCTACAGTATGTCAGAGGGCTTAAATGCAGCTTAAAACTGGGTTTGGGTGCCTTTATCTCAGGGGAAGTGAAGTCTAAGTGGTTAGGCTGACAAGAATTTAGAGGAATTTCCAGCTGTAGCACAGACTTCATGTGAACACAGGCATGTTACTTGATCTGCCTGAACTCCTCTACAAAACACAAATAATCATTACCTCAGAGGGACCAGTGTGAAAAACACTTTACTGAGATCGTGAGATACTTGAACAAACATTGTATCAAAACTTGACAAGTACTGAAAATATACAGTTACAGATAACCTGAACAGCTCATTTTCCTTGAAAAAAATAAAATAGTAAAAAAAAATTAAAACCACAAAAAGTCATCCAAGGCCTTTTCAATATAAGATAATAAATGGGACAAATAATCATGCAGGGGAACAATCGTCAGATTTAAACTTGTTTTTCATAATAAATAATTATAATTTAATTAATTGTTTGGGGTTTTTTTAAATGGTGATTTGCAGTTCAGAGAACAGGTGCCAGGACGCTCAAACCACAACCTGCAAAACTTTTCTGCCAAACCAGGAAAACCAACTTAGACCCAACCTGCAGGATACAAACACAAGTCCAGTCCTGTGACAAAGCACTGGCCTACTCTGACAAAGAGAAAACTGCAGTAATGTCTGACCCAAGCTTTGACCTATTTCAACAAGTGCAGAAGTACTGGATGACCAAACCCCTCAAAGACTGCCATACATTTCCTACAAATCATCACACACCTTAAACCAAGTTCTGTTTTAAAATTATAATCCATCATCCTACCTTGATCTCCCAGACTAGCTGTGAGCTACACCTTGGGCTCACATCATGAGAAGAGACAAAAATAACAAACTAAACATATATGTCCACACACAGAGCAGCTCCAGAGAAAGCCAAGCCAGGACTGCAGAAGTCCCAGGAAAATCATCACATTATTCTATTAACAGACAAATTACATAAATGTTTCTTTGCTTTCACTACCAGCTGTTACACACACACAGCATTTTCATTTTTCTTCTTTATTCAACATCAAACACTTTAAACTGTGAGAAGCTCTTTTTACAGTATTTTTTTCTTATTTCTTATTAAAATAGACTTATTAAAATAGTCTGAAATACCTAAGTTAAAAAGTCCATAATTTTCTATTATAAAAATAAGTGTATTTTAAACCTATGCTAAGATAATTAGTCATTTAAATATGCTTAAGAGAGTACATACTTGGTTTATCATGAGTCAACATAATTGAAATACATACAGAAAATCTGTCACATAATTACCTATTTAAACCACTATTGTAAAAGAGCTCTTATAAACATCCCCATCTCTTAAAACTCTATTAATTTTAATTTGTAATGTTGAGTACATTGAGGAAAGACATTTTAGGAAAGAGGTGTTAAAATTTTAAACAATAGAGTGTTTATTAGGATTTCTTGAAAACTATACCAGCTCAAAGCACCAACAATGATACCCTGATCTGCCACATTGAATAGACTACTCAAGTCCTTCTCACTCAAATAACTACTTATTTAGAGGTAGGTTTTCTTGGGGTTTAAATCACAGATTTGGGGGTTGGATAGCAGGTCTTCAAACCATGATCTGCACGTTAGCACTAAGGCATATTTCCCTGCAGTATAGCTTTTGTTCACGTATATAGGCTAACAAATACAAGTTCTTGACAGCTCAGATTTGATCTGGTTTATTTTTTATTTTTCTTAAAAAGAAAAATAAGATTTCTTTGTTACTTTGTTTGGTTTCTTTTTAAAGTAACATAGACCCCAAATGACATCTATTCATACCCTGCAAAATCACAAACTGGAAGTTCTTAAGGAAATACATGACAGTGTCTAAAAATTGCTGTCAACATCAACCAAGATCTCTGGATTAATATGCCAGCCACATTACCCATAATCTGCTTGAAGCATCTTATGCAACTCTGGCTTTCTATCAGACACACAAATCAAAGCTGTTGATTTGAATGCAAATAAACAAACAAAAACAACAGGTCCTTTCCCTTCGTCAATTAGCCACACAATGTAACTTACATGTATAGCACAGAATTATGAAATCTACACACAGGATTCAATTCCCCAGCTAGAATTATGGTCAGAAATTCTAAATGGTGGGTTTAAGCATTCTCTTATCAAATGAAACACGAACAAGGACAGAAAGAGGAAGAGTCCTCCACATTAAAAAAAAAAAAAAAGCACTTGTATAAAATTTCTTTAATTAAAGGTGACAGAGTAGTATTAGAAGACATGCAACTTCTCTCTCAAACCCATCTTAGGCAGGTAAGATCCTCACTCACATGCCCAATTAGCATGTAACACCACTGGCATTTTACTCAAGTGATTTAAATTAGATATGAGATAGCTTATTTAATCAAAGACTAAGTTTTTAGGTATACATACTACTAACCTGTCATTTACATTTTTCTACAGTCTCATATTTTAAAGAGATTATCATCTGGTTTTTTGAAGAGCTCCTCCTTCAGTAGGGAGGTTTTGGAAACTAATATGCACAAGTGTTTTCTGCAATGAAAATGTGCCAGAGATATACTAAATTAAAATTCTGTGTTTGAGACTGATCAAAATAAACACAATTAATAAATTTGGAGAATAAGGGTTTTTTACAAAAACCTTTCATGCCTTCCATTTCAAAATGGAAGGAAAACAACACCAAACCCCAAAGAGATGCCTCTAATGACTCACCTTTGCTCTCTGGTCACTACTCTTTCTCCCTTCCATGCCTTAGCAGTTTGAGGCAGTTGGTGTGCAGTCCTCCATCCTCCAATTTTGTTCCTGCAATTTTAGCCCTTATATCCTCTGTTCCTAAAAACCTTAATGACCTTCCTACAGTTCAGCACTTACACAGCCTCTCTCCTCAGGTGGCTGAGGGGCACCTGTGTATATCCCCCACCTGGGACATTCACAGACACCCTGCTCTTACCCTTCTCATCTCCTATAATTCCCGTAGGTTCACCTCCTGCTTCTCCAGGCATTCAACAAGGCAATATTGTGAAGCTTAATTTGCTGCTTGATATCAGAAGATCCTCTCTCTACTCCCACGTGGCACCCACATTTCTTAGCAACTTCTTCCATTTCCAAACCTTCATATCCTCCTCTAACATTATCCCACTGGTTTGCAAGGGCCATCGCACAGATACATCTAATGATTTCAGAGATAAGAACAAAAAAGAAAGTGTTGCTTTTTACCATACTTAGTAAAAAAAAAAAAAATAATTAATAGGGACAACAAAAGCCACCGAATCAGGGTAGACAGCTGGTGGAGTATCAAACCTAACACAACTAATCTAACGCCAGAGTGAGACTGGAGTTGCAGTAACCCCATGTAAGCATTTGCCTCTATTTTTAAAGTGCTTGTCTGTCCTGTCCTATCCCCTACCCTCACAACTGGGGCAGACGTCAAAGCTGCACAGATGAGATTAGCCAGGCACAGACACATGTGAGCACAGCTTAATGTGCTCATCAGCCAAAGAGCAGCAACCCTCCCCGTGGCTGCTTCCAGAATATTCCACCTGGAAACTCAGGTGATGGTGTCTGTGGCTACTAACAATGAGAGGCAGGTGATTAATCTTTGCAATCACAGCCTCCTTACCCAAGGAGTTGCTAAGGCTGTTGTCTGAACTACAACTATGCCACATGAAGTCTGGCTTTCAGCAGATGAGCTGTAGGAAAATGCAACAGTTAAGCAGTGTGCAATCGCTTTTTTTTCCTTGTTTAAATTATGTGTGGGTGGTTTTGCTGGTTTTGCCTGCTTTTTAATGTCATTTGCAGCAGGAGACCTACAACTAAGAAAACAGCATACAACTAAGTAAGCAGCAACTGCCTTGGTTTTGAGGGTGATTCAAATGAAAAGGTAGAAAGGGGAATAGGAATTAACATGACATGTTCCTGGACACAGGATTGCACATAAACAAGGCTGCAACAAGAGATCCCTGTCAGTCAACCATAAAACTTCCTTGCAAACCAACAAGCACACAGAATTGAGATGTTTCAGACTCTCACTGTATGGCCCTATGGCCCATTTACAACAGCCTGAGGATCAGAATTCTGAAAGCAGTAAGACAGAAAACATAACATATTTGGAGCAGTGAGAATTTATATCATCACAGATTAAAGATTTCTGGTTTTCCCAGAAAGGGAAGAGGCAGCTATCTCCAAATTCTTGGTCCAACTCAAGTATCCTGAAGATACTATTCTTCACTACAATTATCTTCACAAGATGACAGATGGCTAAAAATACAGTGTTTAATATGAGCCATTCTGAATTTTACCTGCTGCTGTTGCTCAATATCTGGCTGCAGCAAGTTCTTTCAGCTGCTTTGCACAACAAATTATGAACTACAACAGGATGATGAACTTCACAGGCATACTCACAAAGTAGTTTGTGGACTTACCAAAAGAGTGTGAGATCACTCTGAAAGAACTAGGGACATAGGTAATTAGAAAGAATTTTACCTTGCCTTTCTCAAAGGAAAGGTAAGGTAAAAGTAATATGTTGGGATTATCACACACATCAAAAACATTGTTCAAAGGCTTTTAGACAACATGCTTGGACCACAGACAGGACAAGGAGTCATTAATGAGTCCCCGTCTGAGCCCAGCCACGTTATGAAGAGATATTACAAGTTACCATCCCAGATGACAGAGACCATTCTCACAAATACAGTAATAGCTGTGAGTGGCCCCATATGCCCATGAAAAACAGCACCATTTCTTCCTCAGCTTTACAAAGGCCACAAAAACTGACCACCTCTCTCTAGCTCACAGTTGTAGTCAGCAGTGACTATGTGTATTTTTCTTATCCTGTCTTCAGAAGGATAGGAAAAAGGCACACATGGACTAAAACTAGAAAATTAGAAGTAAACCCTATCCTCTGAAAAATAAGCAAGTAACAAAATAACACGCATAAGTAGTATCAATATGATTTAAAAAGCTAGGAAAGAGTCAGACATCTTGTAAACTGCTCCAGCCAGTAAGAAAAAAAAGAGTTGGGAAGGTATTTGTTGGTGTAGAAATCCTGTTCCCATAACAAAGGAAGAATAAAACATCAAAAAGAATATTTCATTGCCTAAAATCAGAATCAATAATCTGTTCAGAGTGACAGAATCAACTGACTTATGCCTCTCTTCCCCAAAATGAATCTCTTCTCCCCAGTGTTAATACAAATATTTAACAAAATCCTAATCAGGTTGATTCCTGAGCCGCTCTGTGTTTGCCTTTTATTTCAGTAGTCTCAGACTTGTGGATGGTTAATTTTTGTTTCCCACAATTGTCTGCATGTAGCCACTGCTGGTTTTGTTCAACCCATGGCAGCCACATTATAAAAACCCACCCATTAATGTGCATCCACGAGGTATCACTAAACATGTTACTACAGGACTCAAGATCTGTGTCTGCAAATTTTATCAAGAATGTCTCTAATAGCAGAAAGGAATTCACACACAACCTCCTCCCTGGTGTTATCTGTCCTCATCTCCATCAGTGATCATCCTGACATTCCAAGAACTCACATGCTTCTGTCAGCACAATGCATTTCCCCTGCTTCTCACTGTAATATATGTTTGTAAGACCCAAACTTTCAAGCTACATCTTCTGGTACTTAAGCTATCCTGTTACAGAAGTTACTGAATTTTTGAAAAAACATACTGCTTTAAAAGCTTCAATAACTCATCTTCTCCAGAAATGCAGACATTGCTTGATTGTTAATGGTGTGTTTGGAAAAGGTAATAAGCTACCCATACTTCTGAACATACCACCTTTACTGTACTTTGTTAAAATGCAAACAAACAAACAAAAAAAAACCCCAAACCAACAAACAAGAAAACCCTAACAACAAAAAGAACTAGTATTAGTAGAACAAAGTATTAGCACTGCTGACTCATTATACTGACTTTAAATAAGTGCTCACCTTAAGACTGAGTTGCCAGGAATCAGTTTATTACCTTCTGCTCCTTCAAAAAACTCTTTTCTGCAGCTTCAGACTAAATGTTGACAACATAAACTCCCAGTGTTGAGATATCAAGAGAAATTAATTATTCCAACATTTTAAAATCCCACAAAGTTGCCTGTGCTGCACTGTAGCAACATTTACATTGCTATTGTTAAAATCCCCCGCTATTTTTTCATTATCAACTCACAAATTATTCAAATTCCCCAGTTACGGTTCTTGCTGGCTACAACAGCTGTGAGAAGTATTATTCAACCTAGAAAACATTTCTATTTGCAGAATTTTCTGCCTGCAAAAGAGATAGATAAAAGACTGGTCTTCCAGCAACACACACTTGCTAACTTAAGCATGCTTCACATTTTTACACCTGGTGTTTTGGAAGTGTGAAGCCAGTTAGGGTGAAGACAGAATTTCATACCATTTGAAGTTCTCTGATTCTCCGTGCTGGTGAAAGGCTGGTGCAGCTGCAGGCTCACAGCATCTCACTGCCACCACAGAACTTCTGAATTGGGTGTATTCTTCCAGCACTGCCTCAGGGGCTACCAATTTGACAGAGACCACACCTTTACTGATGATTCCTTCTCTTCAGTAACCCGTAGAATTAAAGAAACCTATTTAACCACCTTTATTTTACATGTTTTGGTGAAGCCCAGAAGAAACGATGGATTCAATTCATCCTGGTCCATTTCCTAAACAAATTCTAATAGTAAGCAGCAGTGAGAGATGCTGGCCCTGTGATTAGGGAGGTCCCCATCCTACAATATTCTGACATAAAATGTTAATGTACACAAAACAAAGTACAAGACAAAGAGAGAGATAACTCAGATTTGAAAACAAATCAAAAATCAAGACTGTCATTATGAATAGCTGTACAACACACAGTTCAGTATGCAATTCAGAGAAATGGATTTTTCCAGATTTTCAATTCAAGGAATAATTTAGAATTTGCAGACTTATCATTTAAAACAGTAGTAGGTTTTCCAGTTTGCTCTGAAAGCAAAGAAACATATCTGTTAGTCCTGACAATTCTCACTAATTTTATTGGGATTTTAGGAAAGATTTGAAAGCTCGTGACTCTTTTGGGACAGGACTCTTTTACATATTTTAGCAAGCTATTTAAAAGCTTCTCTGAAATCTCAGACTCACTGGAGAACACCAACTAAATTTATAATGATTAAATAAATATATGCTGTCACATCCCATTGTTCAGGGACAAAAAACCAGCAATAGCAGACAGAACTGCCAGAGTACGAGTGAATAGCTACAAAGACACTGCATATGCCATTTTGGTTATGTTTAAAACAATGCAGTAGAGGAAACACATTAGAGCAGGCTTTTCCACTCAGACTTGTTTAGTCCACACTGCAACACCTGGAAGCATGGATTTGAGAGGAGGGTTGAATTCTGATTGAATTATTTTTTTTTAATCCATTTTTATAGTGAGAAAAAAGTTTTTTTCATTTTTCAACAGGTTACAAAATGGTTACCCAAGAGACGTTCATTGACAAAAAAAGCAGTTCCAAAGGGAAATGCTCTACCACTGCTGCCCGAAACACCCACAGACAAAAGGATGACTGCGGCTTTCTGGAATGTATAGTTGATACAATGTGATTAATAAGTTACAACCTTGAGAGTCAGGAGCAAATATCTGTGAGGAAACAAGAAGCTGGTATCTTGGGTGGAAAAATATTTAAGGAATGCCAATGTGAAAATAAGCCTAAGCAGACATAACTTCAGCTCTAATGCTACATTTGCACTTGCAGTTTAGAAACATGATTGGAAACACCTTTAAATGATCACAGTACTTGATATTCACTGGTTGGTAGAAAATAGAGATTGATACGAAGCCTTATCATATCTAAGAACGTAAAGCAATTGAAGGGCTCCTCTGCTCTCAGGAATTTCTCCAGCACCATCAAATCCCATGCTCATCTTTCAGTGATTTTTGTATCAAACATGAAAAAAAAAAAGGCATTAATAAGTGTCAGCCTTAATAAAGAAGTGAACTTTCTCCATCTTCCACTGGCAAAGACTCTGCACTGGACTGGATATGCAAGTGCAACTATTTAAAACAAACTGTGCCTATACAATGTGTGGATTAGAAGAGCTTTAAGATAATTTTGAGTAGTATTATCTTTATAACACTCACAGACATTAAAAAAAAACCAAAAAACCCACACATAAACCTACATCTTTTTGATTATCAGATCAAAGAGATTATCTACCTTGATGTGCATACTGAAGAAATTAAGAGTATTTTCCAATTCATTTTCCAGAGTAATGTCCCTTTGTAAAGTGTCTAGTTATGTAACACTCCAAAAAGAGTTCTGGATTACACATGGCTAGAGAAATATTGTAAAAGTACAGTAGAATCCCATCTTAATTACTCATCTTGCACAACAAGAAAGAAAGACAGTGTAAAACTTTTGATTCCGCACAAAGAAAATTATAACGAACATCAGACTGGAGAAAGAGAAACAAGGAAAAGATTTTAAAACCTGCCAATATCAGGAGCTCAAAAAAAACCCAGTGCTGAGATTGAGATGGTCACTGACATTAATAATACTTGAATTTGAACATTAATTGTATAAACCACTCTCTGCCCTAACATTATTCCTCTATGAAACAAGTGATAAAATGGGTCTTTTTCACTAGCCAGCATTAAGACAAAAAGCAAGAAGTTCTTCAGTACCTAAATCAAGTGGAGAACAATTAAACAAGAAAGGTACCAGTGCAGTTGGGGAAAACAAGATGCACTTAGTTCCTATAGAGTTTGATGGAGGAGGAAGACCATGATCACTCTAATCTGCAGCAATCTTTAATAGGTTCTCCAGTGAGGCGGCACTGATTTTATCATAATGAATCCCTCTGACACAATACTTATTCCCCATATGAACTGGTGGGCTCTCTACCAGGCTGTGACCAATGGTGCAGCCCAATGCATAAAATGAGTAAGTGCAGCCATGCAGAACAAGAAAACAGTTCCCTCCTCCTTGCATGCATGTACGCAAAAAAAAGCAAGTATCAGCTAAACGGTGTCTCCACAGCAAAGGCTAGTTTTCTACATTTCTGATTATTAATAACTGAAAACTAAAAACTCCACAGTTCAGAAGAGCTTAAAGATAATTCTAATAGTTTCCACTAAATAGAGCATTAACACTTGTATTAAATTGGTGAGTTAGCACATTTTGTTTTCCATTTACGCTAGTAAAACCTTTTGCTCTAGCTCCCAGTGCTAGTCCCACTTTCCCAGGCTGCATTTTACACTCACAAACAGGATAGCAGTGCCACATCAATGGATACCTTAGGCAAGATGCTTCCCTACGTTTTACGAGCAATGAATCAACCCTACCTCTAAACAAAATTCCAAAACATTCCATACATGTCACATGTAGGAGAACAGGAGAGTGTGTGTGCCACTGCGTGTGTCCACATGTGTTTGCACACGTAGACCCAGAGCCATCTTTGTGGGACGTAGCAACTGTAGCATTGCAATTACTGTTTTCACGCATACCTAGAGGTGTGTGGATGTATAATGGCTCTCGCACGTGTGAGCGCGGCTATAACCCGAAAATTCCAACGCTACAATGGAAGACCCCACAAAAGATGGCTGGTTTTGGTTAGCACGGGCCAGAACTCACGCCGAACTCGGCACGCCGCAAGCCCCGCCAAGGCCGGGGGGAAGCGCAGGAGGGTCGAGCTCGGCCGGGCCGCCCCCGGCCGGTCCCACCGCCCACCCAGCGGTTTGCGGGTGTTCCATTGTGGCGTTAGATCTGTCGGGTGCTAACCGAAACCAGCCATCTTTTGTGGGGTCTC